>JAWZYT010001043.1:395000-482500 GCA_034508575.1 Petrolisthes manimaculis | reverse complement strand
GCTGGGGAGGGAGGAGGTGAGGTTACCGAGATGTAGATTTCACCTGGGGTCTGAGATGAACTGACAGGACCACCATCATTGGTAGTTGAAGGTACAATTGCTGGTTTCAGCCTATCTATAGTTACCGTCTCTTCTCTGCGAGGTCCTTGTATTATGAAGTACTTACTAGACTTCGATATCACTTTGAACGGGCCATTGTAGGGTCGCTGCAGAGGTCGACGATGCCCATCTTGGCGAACCCACACATACTCTGCAGAATCCAAAGCTGAAGGAACAAAACATCGTTGATTATCAGGAGTGCGGGGTGGAAATGCTAGAAACTTTGAAACGGTTGACCTCAGAGTGTCAAGGAATTCATTTTCACCAATAACACTATCTTTCACAAAGTCTCCACAAAATTCCCCTGGTAGACGCAGTGATTCACCATACACCAACTCTGCAGGACTGCACTGAAGATCCTCCTTCACCGCAGCTCTGATACCCAAAAGGACTAGTGGCAATGAGTCTACCCACCTGTATGGATGAGGTTGGGATTTCAGAGCATCCTTGAGGTGGCGATGAAATCTCTCTACCATTCCATTAGACTGCGGATGGTAGGAGGTTGTTCGATTGCGAGTAGTACCCAAGAAAATTAACATCCTGTGCCACAGTTCAGACTCAAACTGACTTCCTCTGTCGGTAATGATGGTCGCCGGGGTACCGAACCGAGCAACCCAACCAGTGAGAAACGCCAAAGCAGTCGATTCAGCAGATATATCAGTCATGGGTATAGCCTCAGCCCATCTCGTAAACCTGTCAACACAAGTAAGCAGATACGTAAATCCTCGTGATGTAGGCCATGGTCCCAGAATATCCACATGTACGATCTGAAACCTATGTGATGGAGATGATATAGATCCAACTGGAGTTTTGACATGTCTGATGATTTTAGAGGATTGACAGGAAGAACATTGCTGGACCCACTGTCGAATATCTGCGCGAATACCTGGCCAAACTACCCGTTGTGATACTAGACGTTGTGAAGCCTTAACACCAGGATGACTAAAATTATGTAAATATGAAAATACTGCATACCTCCAGGATCTGGGTATAAAAGGGCGGGGTTTGCCGCACGACACATCACACCACAGCTGAGATGCAGAACCAAGTACATCGAAGGGTTGAAACTCCAATGCAGTAGATGAGGAACTCTTCCATGTTGCTAACTCGTTGTCACCAATCTGGTCACGTGCAATCCGTGCGTAATCAAGCTCAGGAAATGCATTAACATCAATAGACATGACTCTAGATAATGCGTCAGCTACTGTATTCTCCTGTCCTTTAATGTGTCTGATATCCGTTGTGAATTCGGAAATATATGACAAGTGACGCAATACTCTTGGAGAATATAAATCAGATTGACTGGCCATTGCATGAGTGAGAGGTTTGTGATCAGTTAAAATGTAAAAATCTCTGCCTTCCAAGAGATGTTTAAAATGACGTGTAGCAAGATACATCGCCAACAATTCCCTGTCAAATACACTATATTTTATTTGAGATGTTTCAAGGCGTTTTGAAAAGAACCCAATAGGTATTACCTCTCCATGGACTTCCTGCTGCAAAACTGCGCCCACTGCTTGAGAAGAAGCATCGGTCACCAACACCATCTTTGCCACTGGATCAGGATATGACAGAAGAGTTAGGAGAGATACTTCCTTCTTAATCCTGACAAACGCTGCTGAAGAGTGTTCTGTCCAAGTTAGAATATCATTATTCCTCTTCAAAGGTTTCTTCAATAGATCGTGTAGAGGACGTAAGATATCCGCTGCATGAGGAAGAAATCTGTGATAATAGTTAATTATTCCCAAAAATTCACGAAGTTTCTTGACAGACTGTGGTTGTGGAAAATCTCTAATTGCATCAATCTTTTGAGGTAGTGGCCTAATACCTTCCTTGGACACCCTATGACCAAGAAAATCTAGCACAGGCACCCCAAAAATACATTTACCTGGGTGAATTTTCATACCAGTCTCCTGAAGTCTCCTCAGCAGTTGTCGCAGGTGAAGACAATGTTCCTCCTGATTTGCTGATGCCACTAAGATGTCATCTATATACACTGTGACAAAAGGAAAGTCATGAAGGATATGGTCCATATGACGCTGAAATGATTGGGCTGCATTCCTTAATCCGAATGGCATAAAACAGTATTCAAAGAGCCCAAAAGGTGTAGTGATTGCTGTTTTGGGAATATCAGAGGGAAATACAGGTATTTGATGAAAAGCTTGGGCTAAATCTATTTTTGAAAATATAGTTTGTCCATGTAACTTCAAATGAAAATCCTGTACATGTGGTATAGGGTATCTATCAGGAACAGTAATTCTATTTAAAGACCTATAGTCACCACACGGACGCCATTCTCCCACAGCTTGCTTTGGGACCATATGGAGTGGAGATGCCCAACAACTGCTGGATGGTCGCACAATTCCCCTCTGCAACAAACTGTTAAATTCCTGTTTTGCTGCATGCAGTTTCTCTGGATCGAGGCGTCTTGGACGAGAATACACTGGAGGTCCGGTCGTCTCGATGTAGTGATAAACTGGGGATTCTGCTGGGGTGGTTGAATCAGTTGCTGGTTTGGTAAGAGATTGAAATTCTTGTAATATAGCATCATAAGTGGGGTCAATACTAACGCCCATGACACGAGGAGAATCAGTTTCTACATTCAGGCTGTGAATGATATGGTTTGATGGTTGATGTACCAAACAATGTCTTACTGGGTCCACTGATAATTTATGAAATTTAAGAAAGTCATACCCAAGAATTGGTTGTGTAACTTCTGCCACTACAAATGTCCACATAAGTAACTGCCAGGAGTGGCAGAGTGTCTCGTCCCCCGGATCGGTACACGTCCATGGTCTCCTTGGGTCCAGCCTTGACGACTCGCCGGGGAGGGGGGTACTGTAGTGCTTCTAAACCACCACAACACACTAAACCATCACAACGACAATTCACACACACTAAACCACCACAACACGCTAAACTACCACAACGACAATTTACAGGTTTCACGCATGCGCATCGGTTAGTTCATGTAAAGTCTTGTGAAACCAATCAGGTTGATGAAGGCTGGGTGTTCGGGTCACTCCGGGGTCACCAATTTGTAGTGCCCACGGGGTTAAGAACAGTGATACACTAATTTTCTTGATTTATTACCATACACCACAATAATAGTTTGTCCCCACCAAGAAGTTAATGTGCTCGTTTTGCTGAGCACGATAATAAATTACACACAATATAAAGCAGGGAATGATAACACTTGTGAACACAAATAAGAAGCCAGAGTAACCCAAAACCAATCACACTGTTGCTGACACTTCCAGTAGTCCGAAGTAGGTAATGCCACGGTGTGCACTCCCGTCACCTCACACTTATAATCCAGGGTTGTTGTTCAGGAGGACGACTTGGGGGTCGGTCGAGAGAGAGGACCGGTTGCTGTGGTGGTGTGTGCTGTTCTCTGCCTTCTTCCAGATTTCCAGCGCTTATATACTTTTGAGTCGAAGCTTCATCAACCTGATTGGTTTCACAAGACTTTACATGAACTAACCGATGCGCATGCGTGAAACCTGTAAATTGTCGTTGTGGTAGTTTAGCGTGTTGTGGTGGTTTAGTGTGTGTGAATTGTCGTTGTGATGGTTTAGTGTGTTGTGGTGGTTTAGAAGCACTACACTACCCTCCCTAACACCATACCCCCACACCCCACTCCCCTACCCCTCATCCACTCTACCCATACCCCCTCCCTCACACCCATGTCCCTACCCCCCCTAACACCATACCCCCACCCCACTCCCCTACCCCTCATCCACTCTACCCATACCCCCTCCCTCACACCCATGCCCCTACCCCCCCCTAACACCATACCCCCACCCCTCTCCCCAACCCCCTCCTTGATTATCGTATAATGACGTCATGATTTGGTGGATAATGTAGTTCACGTTTAGGTTCATAATTCATTTATTATTAATTATTTTGAATTAATTATTATATCATTAAATTCCCCGTAATTTTCCCTACATTTTGATATAATAATTTCTTTAATTACACAATTAATTAACGAAATGAGCGAATATTTTCTCTTTATAATTTACCACTGTGACTAATTGGTACATTGGAGCACTTTGAGTCCTCCAAGGTATCTCAGGCAACACAACTTTATGCAGGAATAATACAGTTTGGAGGAATCAGTTTGCTCCACAATTACCCTATGGAAATCTGGGTTCCTTTATAGTACTTTGATTCCTCCAAAGTATGTCAGGAAAGAGAATTAATTAATAAATATAATGGTATCAATCCTGTTGTATGGAATAGTTTGGAGGAATCCAATTGGTCCAGTATCACCACAACCAACACCACAGCTTCGAATGAATCAACTTCAAATGAATCAACTTGATGAACCATTTTAGAGTGGGTGTAGGGAGGGGGGGGGGTTATATTACTGAGTTGGGTGGTTGGAGAGGTGTTAGGATGGTAGCTTCGAATGAGTGAATCAGCTTCGAAGCAACCCCCCCCCCATACCCCCTAATACACCCCACTCTCCCTACACCCCCTCGAAAATGGTTCATCAAGTTGATTCATTCGAAGCTGTGGTGTTGGTTGTGGTAATACTGGACCAATTGGATTCCTCCAAACTATTCCATACAACAGAATTGATACCATTATATTTATTAATTAATTCTCTTTCTTGACATACATTGGAGGAATCAAAGTACTATAAAGGAACCCAGATTTCCATAGGGTAATTGTGGAGCAAACTGATTCCTCCAAACTGTATTATTCCTGCATTAAGTTGTGTTGCCTGAGATACCTTGGAGCACCCAAAGTGCTCCAATGTACCAATTAGTCACGGTTGGAAATATATATAGAAAATATTCGCTAATTTCGGTATTCAATTATGTAATCAAATAGATTATTATATCAAAATGTAGGGAAAAATACGGGGAATTTAATTATATAGTAATGAATTCAACATAATTAATAATAAATGAATTATGAACCAAAACGTGAACTACATTCTCCACCAAATCATGACGTCATTATAGGATAATCAAGGAGGGGGTTGGGGAGAGGGGTGGGGGTATGGTGTTAGGGGGGGTAGGGACATGGGTGTGAGGGAGGGGGTATGGTGTTAGGGGGGGGTTGGGAAGAGGGGTAGGGGTATGGTGTTAGGGACATGGGTGTGAGGGAGGGGGTATGGTGTTAGGGGGGGTAGGGACATAGGTGTGAGGGAGGGGGTATGGGTAGAGTGGATGAGGGGTAGGGGGAGGGCAAGTCAACTCAGTAACCCTCTTTATGGACTGCCATTCAAACATTAATTTTCAGCCAACATTCTTTCTCTCTATAAGTGATGCCAAGTATGGGGAATTATCACTAGATATGGGGAATCAGAGGTAACAATGGGATATTATAGAATTTTCATCAAGCACACCTGGCAACACTGCTCTCTCTCTCTCTCTCTCTCGACACATACACCCTCCTTTACACTCCACTCCCCTCCCCACTCCCCATACCTCTCCATTATCTCTCTCTCTCTACCACTACCCCTACCTCCCCTCCATTACCTCTCTCTCTCTCTCTCTCTCTCTCTCTCTCTCTCTCTCTCTCTCGACACATACACCCCACTCCCCTCCCCACTCCCCATACCTCTCCATTACCTCTCTCTCTCTACCACTACCCCCCCTACCTCCCCTCCATTACCTCTCTCTCTCTCTCTCTCTCTCTCTCTCTCTCTCTCTCTCTCTCTAATGTTGTCATAATATGGTTTGGAGGAATTAGTTTGTTCCAAAATTACCCTAAAATTATCTGAGGTCCCTTGTAGTAACTTTGGAGTACATTGATTCCTCCAAAATATGTCAGGAAACAGGATTAATTAATAAATATTATAATGGCATCCATCTACCCTGTTGCCTGGAATAGTTTGGAGGAATCAAGTTGCTCCAATATTGCCAACAAACCCATTTATTTCATGGGATAATTATTTAATATTAAACCCATTTATTTCATGGGATAATAATTAATTTTAAACCCATTTATTTCATGGGATAATAATTAATATTAAACCCATTTATTTCATGGAATAATTAATTAATATTAAACCCATTTATTTCATGGGATAATTAATTTTGAATCCATTTATTTCATGGTATTGTAGGAAATAACGCATCCCTTACTTCTGGAGGTGTAATATAATAGACTCTTTAACAAGGCATGGTTTATTCTAGTATAAAGGAAGGGGCAGGAGCCACGCAGGTCAGCGGAGTAGGAGCGTGGGTGTGTGGCGTAGCGTGAGTGTAGCTATGGGCGCCAGTGAGTCTCCTGGTGGTGCTGCTGCTGCGTGGGTTACTGCTTGTAGGTTGACCAGCCAGGGAGAGATGTTCCTGGTGTCTTGGTAGCTAGAGTCTGGGTGAAGAGTGGGACCATGACCAGGCACGGCCTGCCTTATATCTCGATGGTCGAGGGATTAACTCTTGCCCCAGGCGCTTTGGCCAGGGATTAAGTTAAATATAGACTGTAGGATACCTACAGTACGTGGTGAGAGGAAATAAGGAGTGGTACACTACATTACTCCCCCTCCCCCCAACAGACTGAATTTTATTAGGGGAGAGGAGAAGGAATACATAATAAAACTTACAAAATACACAAAAAGGGATATACATAAAAATAACATACTAGATATGCGCAATTGTATCCAAGAATGAGCCCCACGGACTGAGTTTGTTATGGGGGGAACAATACACAATATACATTGTATAAAATACACACATAATAATAATAATAATAATAATAACACCACAAACATATACAAAGACATAATATCGTGGGCCGGCCGTCACCCGTGTTAGGACCAGGTGGGTGTCTGGATTGGTATAGGTGCGGCCTGAGTGTCCACACGAAACGTCTGGGTGGTGTGTGCAGTCGCTAGAGGCGTCGTAGTGTCGTAGCGAGGCTGCTAAGGGCCGTGTGCAGTCGCCGACTGCGTCGTCAGAGGCGTCATAGTGGCGTGACGAGTGGCGGGCACAGTCGGCCGAGGTAGGAGGGGAATGGGGTAGGGTGGGTGAGAGGGGTGGAGGTGGACGTAAGGAGGGTGAGTAGGTTGGAGTAGGTTTTACTGGTGGGGTGTGGGTGGTAGGAGAGCGTGGGTGGGGAGGAGGTCTAGGTATGGATTTGCATACGGGTTGAGTAGGGGGAGGAGGGTATGGTGGTAGAGGTATGGGTAGAATGGGGGAGGGAAAATGTGTGGTGGATACACGTGAGGAAGGAGTCGGTTGGATGGGGGTAGGAGGTCGTGAAATGGGGGGAAGTGGGGGGGGTATTGTTTGGCTGGGGGGAGAGGAGCATGGTGTGGGAGTAAGTCATGATATGGGGGAACGTGAGGTAGGTATGGACTTGGATAGGGGTTGATTGGGGGCACAAGCGTGTGGTGGGGGAGATATGGGTTGGATGGGAGGGATGAAAGTGGGGGATGTATGGGTTTCAGTATAGGTTGGGTGGGGACATGAGAGTATGGGGGGGGCGCACGTAAGTAGGGAGCATGTTTGGTGGGGAGGAGCACGTGTGGTGGTGGGGGGAGTGTGGGAGGCGTGCGTGGTGGTTGGAGGAGTGGGGGCGGTGTCCGTGGTGGTTTGGGTGGTGGTGGTGGGAGTGTGGGAGGCGTGCGTGGTGATTGGGGGAGTGGGGGCGGCGTGCGTGGTGGTTTGGGTGGTGGTGGGGGCGTGTGTGGTGGTTGGGGTGGTGGTGGGGGCGTGCGTGGTGGTTGGAGTGGTGGTGGGGGAGGCGTGCGTGGTGGAAGAATGGTGTGTGTAGGACGAGGTGATGGTGAGGTGTGAGTAGGGGGAGGTGAGTGTTGAGGGGGGTCAGGTAGGGAAAGAGTGGCAGACTGGGGTGGAGGAGCGGGGTTAGGGATGAGCGATATATGGGTGGTTTGGGGTGGAGAGGGGATGGTTGTGGACACGGGTTGGGTGGGGAAAGGAGAGCGGGGTGGAGAAAGCAAGCGGGGTGGAGAAGGCGGGTGGGGTGGGAGAAGTGGTGGAGGAGAAGGTGTGTGTGAGACAAGGAGATTAGCGGAGGGTGTTGTGTCGGTTGGTTGGGGGGGTGCATGTGTGTAGGGTGGTGGTGTCTGAATGGTGGTGTGGCAAGGTGAGGTGGAATGGGGTATGGTAGGTTGGGTGTGGGATTGGTTTTGTAGGGGTGATTGTGGAGTGTGTGCGTATAGGTAATCACCCGCCTCCACGCACAAGTTTGTGTACATGGTGTATAGTCTTTGGTTTCTCGGGTGTGAGGGTGGAATTCCTTTCTGTTTATTTTCTTCCAGGGCCTCTCTAATAAGTTCGGCCCTGTATTCCAGTAACTCCCATTCGATAGATGTGTCTAGGTCATCGTAGTAATCGTGCGTAGGTGTTGAGGGGGTGGAAGCTTGTGGTTTGTGTGTGTATCTGATATATGGGGGTAAGGGACGCATTGTGGGAGGGGGTAGAACACTGGGGAGAATTACAAAAAATATATATTAGTCACTGGGTACCTTCTACAGTTTGCTGACGACGTCGTGGATGAGCGTAGAGGCAGGGTGGCTTATCGCCGCGTAGAGGCGTCGAGTGGCGTACTGGTGACGTCGTCGTGAGACTGTAGAAGTGTAGAGACTGGACTGGAGTGGGGGGTACCTTGGCTTGCCGTTACACGTGTCGGAGGAGGGGAGATGATCGGGCAGCGATGCACGTAGGGTTCTTGTTTGTTGTGGTGGTGGCATATAGAGATGGGGCGTGAGGATCTTGTAGGAGGTGTTGTATCTTGTAGGGCCAAGTAAGAAGAGTACTACTACACTCCAGGGGTCACCAATGTAGGAAATAACGCATCCCTTACTTCTGGAGGTGTAATATAATAGACTCTTTAACAAGGCATGGTTTATTCTAGTATAAAGGAAGGGGCAGGAGCCACGCAGGTCAGCGGAGTAGGAGCGTGGGTGTGTGGCGTAGCGTGAGTGTAGCTATGGGCGCCAGTGAGTCTCCTGGTGGTGCTGCTGCTGCGTGGGTTACTGCTTGTAGGTTGACCAGCCAGGGAGAGATGTTCCTGGTGTCTTGGTAGCTAGAGTCTGGGTGAAGAGTGGCCCAATGACCAGGCACGGCCTGCCTTATATCTCGATGGTCGAGGGATTAACTCTTGCCCCAGGCGCTTTGGCCAGGGATTAAGTTAAATATAGACTGTAGGATACCTACAGTACGTGGTGAGAGGAATAAGGAGTGGTACACTACACGATTATTGGCGTCTGTCTTGTTTTTTCTCCCTCCACCAGCCCCTCCATACCCTTCCTTCTTCTTCTCAAACTCCTCCATAACTCGTCAGGTAAAAGCGACCCCAGTCTTCATCCCATCAGCTCGCGACTGTACCAATAAAATCCCCAGACCTGTTTCCATCTACCAGACGAGTAAACCCCAAGATATAGATGAGAAACAGTGTTACCAAATGTGGAAGGCATCCTACCACCATGTTTCTGAGAGGCCTGTCCTCGATCCATTCGTCGGCAACTGTACAATCATAGGGTAGTGTGTGTGTAGATTGATAGTGTGAGTGTGTACAATGATAACGATGGGGTGTATGTGTGTTTACAATGACAGGGTGTGTGTGTACAGAGGCAATTATTATTATTATTATTATATTACAGACATCATGTGTCGACGGAGTGTAATACTGTGTGTGTGCACAATGATAGGATAGGGTGTGTGTGTGTGTGTACAGAGGCTATTATTATTGTTATATTACAGACATCATGTGTGGACATACTGTGTGTGTTTATAATGATAGGTTAGTGTGTGTGGACAATGGTGCATTTGTAGGGGCTTCTAGTCACAAAATAGCTTTTATTGGTGTTAAAAGAACCAGCGTAGGTGTTTGCTATAGAGTCACCATCAAGGTAGCTTAGGCTGTTTTGGCCATAAATGCTACGATGGTAACTTCCGTGACGTTCATCAGAAATGAAATTCAAATCTGGCGCTGTACTGATATGAGGCCCCTGGTGGTGGCCTTTGGCATTACTGACCGCTTGGGTACGCTAAGGACAAAGGTCGGGACACTCGGCCATTCAAATGAGAAATAAGTAAATAAAATGAAAGGTTCCTATTGGGAGGTGGGAGGGTAGAATCTGTGCTGGTTCTTTTAACACCAATAAAAGCTATTTTGTGGCTAGAAGCCGCTACAAATGCACCACTATTGGTGTATACAGAACCAGCATAGCTGTTTGCTATGCGTGTGAAGAGGTAGGAGGGAGGAAATGGAGGAACCTTATTCGGAGCGTCCGCTCATACCAGAGTTGTTGTTGTTGTAGTCGATAACTCGCTGCGGGTGCCGACAGAGGCATTAATAGTCCCGAAGGAGTATAAAAGGGATAGGACTATCTCCTTAAATATAAATAGATTTCCAAAAGGTTGTGTCCCAAAACAACCTGGTGTTTTAAAGTAAATTTACACACTCAGTGTTGGCCTGTGTAGCTTCATTACCTTGTTATTATCATTTTATGTCTACTGAGTTACAGCGTGAATAACTATGTAGGAAGATAATGATTATTTATTGTCTTCTCTCAACACAAGAGAAAAAAATTGTGGGGATGAACGAGAAACTCAGTCTACAAGATATTTATTTATTTATATTTTTTTTGTACAAGATAATGATAAAATGTGGGAGAGTAAATACAAGATGGATATGATAGGTGATGATGAGTTACCTCGCTTGACCTTTACCCCTCGTGTTACCCCTTCTCCCCTCCCCCCTTTTTCTTCCCATGGAGTCCCCTGCCTGGTGGGGACGCCATAGTAGGTAACTCAGGGGGAGTAGCTAGTGCTACACACTGAATGGGATTCACAGAGTAATAAAGATATCTCATCCTCAAGGAGGCTGTAGACGCCCATACCCCCATCCCGTACCTTTTCCACCGAATGGAAGGAATGCGAGTGAGGCAGCCATGCCTCTAACACTGTGTGCCTCAGGGGCATGGCCTGGATCTGCATTATTAATCACTCGGCAGAGAAGGCGAACGATTGATCTGGGAGCAAGAGGCATACCAGACTTAGAGTTATAAAATAAATGGTCTAGTGATGCCTCTCTGGTAGCATCTACTTAACTTTTAAATGCATGAATCCAGCTGGAAGGACGGTATCCTGAGGGGGCTATTTTTGCTATCTGCCTGCTCATTTTTTGCTAAAAATGTGGGTGAAGGTGAAACAGTTAAAAAGGTCATATTATTATCTAAAATGGTAAATGAAGGGTAATGGGTCAGGGCTGCCAGCTGAGAAGCCCTGTACCCTGTAGCTAAAGCGAGCAGGAAGAGAGCTCTCTGAAGGAGATGGTTTAAGTTAAGTGTGACTCCCTCGAAGGTCAGGTAGGTAAGAACACGGTGAAGGGCCCAGGCTGGAGTTTGGGCCCGTTGTCGTGCCACATGCCCGAATCCCCATTCTAAGTATGGTAAGAGGTCTCTCGGGAACCTTGATGTTAAACCCTAGTAGAAAGGGGTCAGATAGGGTGGCGTGGTGTGCTATAATAGTAGCTGGGGCCCTGTTAGTGGAATCAGCCAGCCAAATATAAAAAACCAAGATATTACCTTCGGATATGATAGTGATAGTATGACGACGAAGGTAATCTTGGAATCTCTTCCAGCATGATTCGTATTGCTGCACGGAAGATTTATGGTGTGCCTTCAGCATTTTGCCCACTGTCTTTTGTGAGAACTGTTGGCTGAGGACACACAGTAAAAACTCCAAGCATGTAGACGCAGTGACGCTTGAAGCGGTGCAGCTAACGTGTTGGATAGGCAAGCCGATCCCAGGTGAAGAGGATGGGGCCACCACCAGGACAGCTCCCTGAACCACAGCTGCGCCGGCCAGTAGGGTTTTTTTAATAGAACCCTCCCTCTGAACGAGCGCAGATGAAGGATCGCCTGGAGGAGGACTGACGTTGCTGGAGGGGGGAACAGGTATATATGGGACCACCTGTTCCAGTCCTCCGTGAAGGCGTTCAGACCCCCCGCTTCCGTCCTGTAGGTGAAAGACAGATACAGGGGAAGTTGTGTCGTGGTTGGGGAGGCCAATAGGTCTATTTCCGGTTTCCGGTAGCGTAGACTCGTAGAGTGAGTGACTTGAACACCTGGGGACGCAGTTGCCACTCTACTGACGTACCCTTGAACCTCAATAGGGCGTCAGTCCAATTGTTCTCCCGTCCTGGCACGTAGCGAGCTGAGAGGTGAATCGACTTCTTGGCCGCTTTTTTGAAAATTAGTTGTGTTAAGGTCAGGAGAACCTTTGACTTGACCATGCCTTGTTTCTGTATGCACTGCAAGGCGTCACATTGTCCATATCGAACCGGACGCCCATGTTGAATATTTTTGGGTGTCTGTCGAGCCACTCTTTCGCTACCATCAACTCCCGAGCGTTGATGTGTAGTGCCCTCTCCTCTTCCTTCCATGCTCCAAACTGTTGGTGCCCCAGGCTCGATTGGTACCCCCAACCTACGTCTGAAGCGTTTGTCGCCACTGTTATCCTTGGGAGTGGATATACCCAAGGTACCGGGTGGCGTAGGGCCCCAGAGCATAGCCAGGGGCATATAGGAGGCGGTGAAGGGATGTGGGTATGAGCCTGGGGACGTCTCGTGGTGCGGATGATAGGTCCCTGTTGACCTCCCGTGTCAGTCTTCTGTGTTTTAGCCGTTTCAGGGGAATCGCGGGTGCTGTGAAGTTGAGGCACCCTAGCAAAGATTCCCACTGGCGACGAGAGAAAGTATGGGAGAAATACGCCCTCCGTACCTGGCGGAAAGTCCGGCGGGCGTTGTCTGGGGCGAGCGAGAGGGTGGCCGAAGTAGAGTCCCACTTTATCCCTAGCCAACATATAGCTTGCCCGTGGGGATAAGAGAGGATTTGGGGATGTTTATAAGAAACCCCATCTCCCCTAACACCCTCATCGCTACTGCCACGTTGGTTGATACCTGCTCCTTGGAGGGGGCGTGTATCAACCAATCGTCCAGGTACATGAGAGTGGGGACACCCTCTTCCGCCAGGATGGTTGCCACCACCCTCACAAGCTTGGTAAAAACTCGAGGGGCAAGCGAGAATCCGAAAGGAAATCTGGTAGACTGAAATGTCTCGGTCCCCACCTGGAACGCCAGAAAGCGGCGAAACCAAGGGTGGATCAGAAGGTGCCAGTAAGCGTCCTGAAGGTCCAGTGAAGCAAACTAGTCTCCCTTTCGGAGGACTGTGCGAACCTGAGCCACTCATACCATCTTGAAGTGTTGAGTCTTCAAGAATTTGTTCAGAGCGCTCAGGTCCATTACTAGTCTCGTCTTGTCCGAATTTTTCTTGGGAACAGTGAATAGGCGGGATAAAATTGTCTTTCCTCTCGCTGGCTCCACTACCCCCTTGTCCCGCATTTCCCTCACGTGTGGGACAACCGAGGGTGACACCTTGGAGGACACGGGGGGCAGGCGTAGTGGCTAGGAAAGAAAGTCAAGTGTAAGACAATTGTCAAAAATGTGAAAAACGCCTCGGGAATTGGGAGAAGCGAAAATAAATATTTAGTACTCGTAATAATATATGATTAAATCCCATTATCACACAAATTTCATCAAGAAATTAAAATGGGAAATAAAACTCACCGGAACTGTAATTCCATGGCCAGGATAGGCCTTGTTTGACTGCCGTCGCCGCCCACCCCGTCAGAGACCCACCCGGGATGCATATTAGTCAAGTCTGGAAGAGTATACTTTATAGGGAAAATTAGAGCCAATCAGAGCTCGAGCTGGCTGTCTGAGCCAATCAGCGCCTGAGTTGCAGTGTTACCATCTCTATCTCTTTCAAACATACATACACACATACATTCTCTCTCTCTCTCTCTCTTATACACACACATACATCTCTCTCTCTCTCTCTTATACACACACATACATCTCTCTCTCTCTCTCTTATACACACACATACATCTCTCTCTCTCTCTCTTATACACACACATACATCTCTCTCTCTCTCTCTCTCTCTCTCTCTCTCTCTCTCTCTCTCTCTCTCTCTCTCTCTCTCTCTTATACACACACATACAGTCGTGGTCAATAATAATCATCCACATATGGGTAACTTTAACAATTTGCTGTTTAATGTTTTCATGTTCACATATGATATTATTGTTTTAAATAGTGTGTAGCTGCTTGTATTAAATTAAATAATGGTACATAACCTATTTATTGGAAAGTTTATCATCTAAGGAACAGAGGGAAGCTGTTAAACTCTTACGTGAGGTACCCCTATATGGATGATTATTTTTGACCACGACTGTACATCTCTCTCTCTCTCTCTTATAAACACACATACATTCTCTCTTTCAAACACACACACATATTTCTCTCTCTCACACACACTATCTTTCTCTCACTATTATTATTATCTCTCACACACACATACACTATATTTTTTTCACACACTGTCTCTCTTTTTCTCTCTTACACACACACAAACACACACTCTCTCTCTCTCTCTTGTACATACACTCCTTTTCACTCTCTCTCTCTCTCACAAAAACACACACACTCGCTCTATCTCTGTTTCACAGTATTCAGTATTATTATTATATCTCTCTCTCTCTCTCTTACACACACACACACACATACATCTCTCTCTCTACCATACATACACACATCTCTCCCTCTATCTGTGTGTGTGTGTTCACCCCTTCCCTCCCCTCCCTTCATCCCTAGAGGCGGGTAGAAAGAGACAGGGTGTGAAAAAGAGATAGTGTATGTGTGTGATAGAGCGAGTGTGTGTATGTTTGTGAGAGAGAGTGAAAAGGAGTGTGTGTACAAGAGAGAGAGAGAGAGAGAGAGAGAGAGAGAGAGAGAGAGAGAAAGAGAGAGAGAGAGAGTGTATGTGTGTGTAAGAGAGAGAAAGAGAGACAGTGTGTGTGTGAGAGAGAGAGAAAGAGAGACAGTGTGTGAAAAAGAGATAGTGTATGTGTGTGTGAGAGATAATAATAATAGTGAGAGAGATAGTGTGTGAGAGAGAGAAATATGTGTGTGTGTTTGAAAGAGAGAAAGAGAGAATGTATGTGTATGTATAAGAGAGAGAGAGAGAGATGTATGTGACTATGTGCGTGTATAAGAGAGAGAGAGGGAGAGATGTATGTGTGTGTATAAGAGAGAGAGAGAGAGAGAGAGCATGTGTGTGTGTATGTATGTTTGAAAGAGAGAGAGATAGTAACACTGCAACTCAGGTGCTGATTGGCTCAGACAGCCAGCTCGAGCTCTGATTGGCTCTAATTTTCCCTATGAAGTATACTCTTCCAGACTTGACTAATATGCACCCGGGATAGTCCATCATGTGGGCCGGTGTATCATGCAATCGTGAGAACCGTGCAGATCTGAGGACGAGAGATAAAAGCGATTATAGCGACACCTATTGCTTAGGTTAGGTTAGGTTAGGTTAGGTTTGGTGAGGTTTGCTTAGGTTAGGTTAGATTAGGTTTGGTTAGGTTAGGTTAGGTTAGGTTAGGTTAGGTTAAGTTAGGTTACGTTACGTTAGGTTAGGTTAGGTTAGGTTAGGTTAGGTATAATCGTTATTTCTCTCTCGTCCTCACATCTGCACGGTCCTCACGATTGCATGATACACCGGTCCTTGGTGGGATAGTTGGAGGTGTGCTTGGGGCGACGAAACGATCTGGCAGGCTGCTGTCTCCCATGAAAGGGCTGCTGTCTACCTCTGTTGGTAGGCTGGGCCGGTGGGTGAGGGTAGAATTGTCTCTTTTGTCTCGCAGGCTGGTGTGTTTACAATGTTATGGTGTGTGTGTGTGTGTGTGTGTACAGAGGCTATTATTATTAATGTTATATTGCAGACATGATGTGTGGACGGAGTGTAATATTATGTGTGTGGGTTTATTCAATGATTGTGTGTGTGTGTGTATGTGTACAGAGGCTATTATTATTGTTTATATTACAGACATCATGTGTGGATGGAGTGTGGTAATGGTGGTGATGGTGTTGGCTCTCACACCACGCATTGATGCTGGTATACGTACTGGTAAGTTTGGTCATTATTGTTTGTAATAATAATAATAATAATAATAATTAACGGTTTATTTACATAGCAGTCAGAGACTGAAAATATACATAGGGGAAAAATTACATTAATATTAATTCTTAATTAAGAACTATAGGCTACAACTTGGAGACATACAGTACTAGTTAATTTAATTGTTTATCTTTCGCACTAAAGTGTGAATAGTGGTATGGCGATAGCGGTCAGTGCGAGGGGCTTTGAGTGGCACCAGTTTGTTTTGGTGTCTGGTAGCCCTGGCTAGTGGTGGAGCGTCAGGTGGTAGTAGATGACGGTGTGTGTGTGTGTGTGCAAAAAAGATAGAGGGAGGAAGAAGGATGTGTGTGTGTGTGTGTGTGCAAAAAAGAGAGGAAAGAAGAAGGATGTGTGTGTGTGTCTGTGCAAAAGAGAGAGAGAAAGGAAGAAGGTTGTGTGTGTATGTGTGTTTGTGTGTGTGTGTGCAAAAGAGAGAAAGGAAGGAATAAGTTTCTGTGTGTGTGTGTGTGTGTTGTTATAAGGTGTTGTAATAATCATATAGTTTATAATAATCAAACAATGTACAATTAGACAAATACCATCGAGACATTGTTGATTAAAATTATCCAAAATATTAATATTACCCAATATTAAAATTACCCAATATTAAAAATCCCCAAAAATAATATTACCCAATATTAAAAATACCCAATATTAAAATTACCTAAAAATAATATCACCCAATATTAAATATACCCAATATTAAAATTACCCAAAAATATTATTACCCAATATTAAATATACCCAATATTAAAATTACCCAAAAATATTATTACCCAATATTAAATATACCCAATATTAAAAACATCACTAACAACTTTCCTCTCTCACCAGAATGTCCCGCCTACAACCAGTCATCCATGGTGTCTCAACAACCCCTAGAGATGAACAAAGTCGGTGAAGGTGTCCTCGAGGCTCGCTTTCAGTTGTTGTCTCCACCTGATAACAACACCACGTGGAGGACAAGTCTACACATCATGAATCAAGAGGATAAACAAACTCTGGCAAGACTTGACATTGATCACATTACCGGACCTCATAACCAAGTCAACATCAAGTGTTCCTGTACCGGTACTAATAAAAATGATATTTCCAGTGTCAAAACCATCACAGGACCCGACGTCATCACCAAGCTGGCACTTCAAGACTTTTTTAAACTTCGCGTTGGATGTTGGCATCTTTATTACCACACCTTCTACAAGACGACAGACCCATTGTCATTCACCCGCTTCAAGTGGGAAAAACAACCTTCTGATCTTCAGAAGAAGGTCAGTTGTGCTCTTTATTAGCAATGCATACAGGTAATTTCATGACAATTATTTCCATAACCTGACCTACCCTAACCTAACCTAGCCAACTTTAACATAACCAAGCCTAACTTAACCTAACCTAACCTAACCAAACCTTACCTAACCAAACCTAAATTAACCTAATATATCCTACCCAAACCTTACCTAACCAAAACTAATCTAACCTAACCTAACATGCAGTAACTTAACCAAACCTTACCTAACCAAACTTAATCTAACTTAACCTGCAGTAACCTAAGGTAACCTAACTATTACCAAATGAATATAATAATGATGTAAATAATTATGTGTTATTATTTCAGGGAGGAGAGTGTTGGGTGGAGTTGTCGACTAACAATGATGATGATGAGGAGAAACAAGTATTGGACCACAAGTGTCCCTTCAACCTACCAAAGTTCCCACAACTCCAACTGACAGTCAAGTGTCCAGATAATGTTGAACAATGTGCAACCATCAACTTCTGCAACACCGGTAAGTCTAATTCATAAACTTATGTTTATATTATTAAATTAAATTATATACTATATTAGTATTATATTAGATGTCAGACAAGGATATTTATAGCACTAATAATAAATGAAAAGTTATTAACAACCATCAATTAAATATCAATATAATAAAGTTAAGCAAGTAACACCAAGGTAAGGAGGTTATACACTTTTGGTACATTGGACTGCCTTCATTCCTTCAAAGAATGTCAAGAAACTGGACCAGGTAAACATATATATTATGTCATGTGGCTTGGAATAATTTGGAGGAATCAGTTGCTCCAGTATTACCTCCTTAATTAAGGGGGTGGGGGAGTAGGGAACTGGCTTGGGGGGCACTGAGGGGGTGCCGGAATAGGGGTGGGAAGAAAGCCTGTCCCCTATTCCTGCACCACCCTAACAACGGTACCACCTCAAAGCTTGTCCCCCTACTCCCGCACCCCCCTAAGCCCTCCTGTCTATCTATCTATCTATAGCTTTGACGCCTCGTTCCCTCCAGGAACTCCCTCCAAAGGGGTGGCCACGGCAGAAGTGTCTCCAATTTTCCCTGTTCCAACACTCCCTCTTACTTGTTCAAACCCTCCTCTGACCCTTACGTTTCTCTCCTTCACATACTCTTCCACTCTGTTTTGCCATCTAACTGACGGTCTACCTCTCACACCAGGTCCCACAACTTCACTTCCATACACCTTCTTTACAAACTGCTCACCCTGCATTCTCTCTACATGTCCAAACCATCTCAATGTATTACGCTTCACCCTCTCAACTACTCCACACTCAATATCAATTGCCTTCTCACTCATACCACATCTCTCGTACACACTCTCATTACTTTCTCCATCCCGCCTAGACACCCCACATGCTTCTCTCAAGTAGCTCCTTTCCACAGCACCTATCCTAGACTGATGAGCCTTACTCCACGTCCATGTCTCTGATGCATATGTCAGTGTTGGCAGGATTATACTATTTCGCAGTCCCCTTTTCACTTCCATACTCACACTTCTACCCTTCATAATCCTTCCCAATGATCCCATGACCTGTCTACCCTTCACTGCTCTCTCCCTAATTTCTCCTTCCATACTTCCATGTTTACACAGAACTGTCCCCAGGTACTTAAACTCCTTCACTTCCTCCATCCTCTCACCCCTCAGAATTATCTCACACTTTGTCCCAGTTGGTACTTCTACTCTGTACGGTATAGCAAAGTCAATCACTTCAGTTCCTGCTCTCTCAAACACCATCACTTTACTTTTACCAACATTCACCTTCAGTTTCCTTCGTTTACACACAGACTAAAATTCATCTACCACTCTCTGTAACTCCCTTACACTCTCAGCCATCAACACAGTGTCATCTGCAAACAAACTTGCCACCAAGGACCAATTTGCTTCATTCAGCCTCAATTTCACCCCTAGACCATCCACTTTGGCTTTCATCTCTCTCATACAATCATCCATATATATATTGAACAACCATGGTGACATAACACATCCCTGTCTCAGCCCTACACTAATATTAAAACTCTCACTTAGATCACCCTTAACCCGCACACATGCTGTTGCCTTTGCATAAAAAGCCTCAATGCCTTTTAGTAAAGACCCCCCAACAATATATATTCTCAACACCTCTGACATAGCTCTCCTATCCACCCTATCGTATACCTTCTTCAAGTCCATGAAGGCAGCATACAACTTCCTACCCTTCCCTATATATTTCTCCACTATTGATTTTAATGCAAATATTTGGTCCACACATCCTCTACCCTTTCTAAACCCTCCCTGCTCCTCACTAACTTTATTCCCTGTTACTTCCATCAGTCTCTCAGTTATATCCTTCCCATACACCTTCCCCGGTACACTAAGAAGGCTTATTCACCTTTAGTTACCACACTCCGCCTTACTTCCTTTCCCCTTATACAATGGTACAATTATAGCCTTACTCCAATCCTCTAGCACCTCTCCTTGCCTCCAAGCCAATGTGCATATAAGCAACATCCACTCCACCACTACATCCCCTCCACACTTTAATATTTCAGCAGTTATCCCCGGAGCCTTTCCCATCTTCAACTTCCTATTGCTTTCCTAATCTCTTCCCTTCCTAATTCTCCCTGTACATCATGTCGTCTACCACCTGCCTCCCTCCCCATGCATGTCACCACTGCCTCCCCTCCCGTCCCCCCATTCATCAGACCATCAAAATGTCTCTTCCACATTTCTCTCACTTCCTCACTGTAACTCCATCTTTTTTCTTCATTCTCACGCTACCAGACTTTCCTTTTCCTCTTTTTTTTTTTTACCTCCTTTCAGAATAATTTCTTGTTCTCTTTAAACTTTTCACTCAGTTTCCTACCAAACTCCTCATCCACTCTCCTTTTACTCTCACTCACCATCCTCTTCACTTGTCTCTTACATACATTATAATCTCTCTTCCATCTCTCTCTCACTTCTTCAGACACATTCCTCTGTAATGTTCTCTTATATGCCTTCCTTTTCTCCTCTACAGTATCTTTCACTTTTTCCGACCACCATGCACTCCCTTTCTTGCCCCTCTTCTGTGTCTTATATCCCACAACCTCTGCTGCTGTCTTCATCCTTATATTCTTAAACATCTCATACATATCATTCACTTCCACTCCCTCCCCCATACTCAGCCTTGCATTCTCCAGCACCTCACCCACCCTCCTCTTATTATACCTCTCTGTACTCCCTATCATTCAATCTTCCATTTGCCACCTGCCGCTTGTACTCCCCTTCCTCCCTCCTACAGTATTCCCACTTAACCCTGACCTTCAACTTTACCATTACAGCAAAATGGTCTGAGCACTGCACCATTCCTCTCACTACCTTTGCATCCATCACATCCTTCCATTGTCTCTCATCCACTGCTATGTAACCAATTAAACTCCTTTGTTCTCCTCTATCATCCTTTCTCTTCTACGTATAACGGTGGATCATCTTGTGCTGAAAGAAGGTGTTAACTAAGAACAACCCCCTCTCAGCATAGACGTCCACCAGATATTCACCATTCTCATTCACTCCTTCCACACCTCACTTACCAACAATACTTCCTACTTTCTCATTTCCTACTTTCCTATTCATATCACACATCATTAAAATCTTCCTCCCACTTATTTTCTATCTCTCCGTCTTATTCCTCTCATCCACAGGTGCATACACACACACCCATGCATACTTAATCAAACCAATCTTGCCTGTCATCCATTCCACTCTCATCCCACACCATCCATGTCCATCTACTCCCTTCCATACCCTCGGAGATACCAGCACTGCATACCCCTCCCTCCCTCTTCCTTTACACTTCTTATCCATTTTTGTCCACACTACACCTCCCTCCATTCCATCCCACATCACACACTCTCCTCTAGCCTCACATTCCTCCACTTCCCATCCTTTCATGTGTGTTTCTCTTACTCCCATTACATCCACTTCTCCATTCTTAAAACCCTCCTGCACCCCCCTAAACCATTCCCAAGCCTGTACCCCATTCCTGCACCTCCCTAACTCCCCACAAGCCTGTCACCAAACTCCTGCATGCCCCAAAACCAACCCGCACCCTCTTAAACCTCACCAAACATGTCCCCCTATTCCAGCACCCCCCTAAACCTCCCCAAGTATGTCCCCCAATTCCCGCACCCCTTTAAAGGTGTTATTTATAATGGGTGAATTAGAAGGCAGTAGTACTAATTACCACAAACTATACCAGGAAACAAAACATCTCAGTTATTCTAATACTTATAACATTCTCACCTTCTCTTATGGTAACCTTAAGGGGGTGTGGGAGTAGGGGACAGGTTTGGGGGGTGTACGAATAGAGGGGAAAGGCTTGGGGTGGGTAGAAATCCTGTCTCCACCCTCAAGCCTGTACCCCTACTTACACCCACCCCAAAATCGCCCAAGCCTGTCCCCTACTCATGCATATCCCTAAATCCCCCCAGACTTGTCCCATTACTTCCGCACCCCCAAAATCCCCGAGGCCTGTCCCCTACTCCTGCACTCCCCTAAACCCCCAAGCCTGTCCTATTCCTGCACCCCTTAAAATTTGATAATGCTATAAACAATTCCCAGAAACAGGCCATTACAGAAACAGGCACCTTATATATATATATATATATATATATATATATATATATATATATATATATATATATATATATATATATATATATATATATATATATATATATATATATATATATATATATATATATATATATATATATATATATATATATATATATATATATAAGCTGCACCATGATAAATTAAAGATAACGTGTATGTATATATGTTGTCAATCAGAGAGTGAAGCAACAGTGAAGACCCCAACAAACTGTAACGTGATGAATATACCACACCTACGGGGCTACAGGGAACCACTACACCACAACCACCACTACCACAACAACAACAACACGATGATGATGATGAAGGAGGTGATGCTGGAGGCGGAGATCGTCCTCACACCTCCACCAAGCACTGAGGTGAACACTGTGAGGCTGGAGGTGGGAACACTCGACATCAACAATACTCCTGTGGGATGGATAAACTTCCTACGCCGTCCATCTGATGGTGATGAGTATCTGATGTTCACTAGTCCTCAAGATTATGTTGGTCGTGTAGTGACTCCCTGGAGTATCACACCATCACACAACACCATCAGTGTCATACTCAAGGTAAATCTCTCTCTCTCTCTCTTATGTATTTTATTCTCTCTCTACTTAATCTATCTATCTCTCTCTCTCTCTCTCTTTATTTATTTTATTTTATCTCTCTCTCTCTCTCTTTATTTTTTACTCTCTCTCTTGTATTACAGCATTAGTGAATCTGGAGTAACGGATGCCTCCAAAGTTTTCCAAGCAACATGACACTAATGTATTTGTTAATCTTAAAGGGGTGCATGAATAGGGGGATAGGCTTGAGGAGGGGGTTTGGGGGGTGCGGGATTAGAGGACAGGTTTTCAACCCCCCCAAGCCAGTCCCCCTAATCCCACACACCCCTAAACCCCCCCAAGCCTGTCCCCTACTTCCGCACCCTCCAAACCCCCTCCCTAGCCTGTCCCCTACTCCCGCAAGCCCCAACCCCCCCAAGCCTGTCCCCTACTCCCGCACCCCTTTAAACTTACATAAACAACATAACATATCACATAAAGTATATATTTTTTTCTTTATTATCTATTATAAAACTTTTTTTTTTTTTTAATTCAGCATTTTTGTATAAACACATTCTCTCTCTCTCTCTCTCTCTCTCTCTCTCTCTCTCTCTCTCTCTCTCTCTCTCTCTCTCTCTCTCTCTCTCTCTCTCTCTCTCTCTCTCTCTAAGAAACCTATATATTCGAAATTCGAAATGTACTAACTCAAATTTATATTTTTCTCTGAAAACTTAATCAAACTTAAGTGTGTGTGTGTGAAAAATTGGTGAATGAAGGAACAATATATCTGTGCGTGTGTGTGAGTGTGAAACTAACTGTGTTGATGGTGTTACAGATTACAGAGTGGAGGATAAAGGTATATCAAGAACTGGAAGGGAATCAACAAAGTCTTGTAGCTGACCAACAGTGTCATCGAGGTGTGGTTCACTTCCCTTACAATAAGCTGAAGGTGTTGTGTTATGATGATGATTACTGTGGTCAAGTGTTATCACCTCCCACCATAACAGGTCAGTTACACCAATATGCATCTATTCATTCATCTATCTCATTACACACACACACACACACACACACACAGAGAGAGAGAGAGAGAGAGAGAGAGAGAGAGAGAGAGGGAGAAGGGGGAGGTGAAAAGTAGGCATGAGAGAGAAAGAAGGTGGAAAAAGAAGGCATGAGAGAGAGATATATAGGGAAGATGGAAAAGAAGGCATGGGAGAGAGAAAACAAAGGTGAAAAAGAAGGCATATAAGAGAGAGAGAGAGAGAGAGAGAGAGAGAGAGAGAGAGAGAGAGAGAGAGAGAGAGAGAGAGAGAGAGAGGTGGAATAGAAGGAATATAAGAGAGAGAAAAAAAAGAGGTTAAAAAAAGTGAAATTACTAAAGTAAGTATAATTTAAAAATAATTATTTTATCATAGCTCTAACGGCCAGTACCGTCCAACCCAATTACTTTAATTAACAGAGCAAATTTTTTTTTATATATATTAATGACAAGAAATATTTAATGTTATGCACCTAACTAACACAAACTGGCTACTACCAAAAAAAAAAATTAAAATACATAGGAGTCTATCACTAACCCCTCAACTTACTGTTATAAAAAAAAAAAAAAAAATCACCATGGCACACTGAAGAAAGATGTATAAAAAGAAAGACACTTGATTAAAATAAATACCCAAAACCACTCACACCAACAGTGGTCACAGTACACACAGTCTCCCTTTCAAGATGTAGATGGGAATAGATTTCTGACATCGCTGGCACCTACGCTGAAATACGATACTCCGTGGTTCCCGATGACTCACTGTTTACATACACACAAGACACTCACTAAAAATTAAAGAAAATAATTACTTATCCACCAAAACAACTGATAATTCCACAGGGAGACCACCAGAAGGACAATTGAATATGATTTTGACTAATAAATTATAATATTGACTAAAAATTATGATATTGCCTAATAAATTATAATATTGCCTAATAAATTATGATATTGCCTAATAAATTATAATATTGATCACTTGACCTTATTGACTGACTGATTATTAGCTTTAACTATTGACACTGACATAATTCACAATAATATTAGATCACAGAGTTGGGAGTGACGCTGACCAAAAGGGCGCACCAACCTAGGGGTATCGAAGGAGACGGTTAGAATCTCATTTAAATCATTATTACACCCAATAATCGCCTCTCCCTAGTTAACACAATGACACCACATATATATACATATCTCCACCTACTCACGATTATTATCACAGTCCCAGCCCACTACTTATCACTTTATACTCTGTAAATGAAACCAAGAGAGCGCGAGAACACACCTAGGGGTATCGAAAGAGCTGGTTAGAATGGTTACCCTCCATCTTGAATCTTCTCTAACTTCATCCCACACATAGTTTCCACCCTCTCCGTTGTCCACAAATATTTCTATTTTTGTCCCTTTTCTTTCTACTCTTTACAGCTTTTACTCTTATCAAAATTACACCTCAAACAATTCTTTTTCATTCAAAAATACTCTAAACTCAAAAATAAAGCTCATTACAGAATATATTGATATAAAGAAAGATCTGGTAATTTCTCTCGGAACTATTATTGGAACAATTTTTAAAACATAATACTTATATGTCTGGAACTAAATTTTAGGACAAATTAAGATACAAGGATTGAACTGCCATGAAAATCAAGAGGGAAGTTATTTACTTTTTGCCCCTTCAATATAATTCTTCAACATCGCGTACCTAGTTTAATATTCTTACTATATTCCTTCGTGAATTCAAGTGCTCTTTCGTAACTCACGGATTGAATCTTTTTTCCCTCGAAAAATAACTATTAATAATGCATAATGAATTATAATCTATTTTTGAACTAAACAGGTAATTTTAAATTAACTCAACACACAATCTTTACCATAACACAATTATTAATTCTTTTAACTGTACAAAATATTTGGCCATCTCCAATTCTCTCTCTCCACAAATCTCAGCACTAGAGAAAACGGCATTTTTAAAATAAGCATTACTGAAGTAAAATATTGGAGTGTTACAAAGCTACCCATGTAAAACATTGCTTGTTAATAATTTTCTACAATAGCCATCAGAGAAAACGAAAGATGCTCTAACTATTGTTTTATTTATTGTTTTTGCTATATGTCCCTCTTTTCTTTCGATTTCCTTTGTTTTTGCTATCCCACCTTTCAATCACTATTCACTTAATCCTACAAGGCCTCTCTCTCTCTCTCTCTCGAACTATAACTGTATTAATAAGGAAGGATAGAGAAGGAGGTTATTTAGGTGAACACAACACTATCATTTCATTGTCTCACCTTCAGAATATACCAATGTATCGTCGACACCGGAACCAGTGAACATAGATGTGATGGAAGGGAAGGAACAGGAGACCAGACTTATCTTCAAGGACCTTCCAAACCAACACTGGAGTATCACGTTGGAGTACTCTAGTTATTTTTATACTGGTGCCAGGGTAACAATGTCTCACACTCCAAACAACACCATGGGTCAACACGTGTGGCTGGAGTTGTTGTGTGGGTACTTTCCTGACTACACCTATATTCAGCTGTACAAGGACACACCTTCAAACACATCACCTCCACGATACTACTTGGTTCAGGTCATTGTGTACAGTTCACTTAATTAATGTGTCATGTCTCTCTCTATATCTCTCTCATTATTATCATTATTAACTATCTCTCTCATTATTATTAATATTATTATATAACTTCCATTATTATTATTGTTATTATTATTATTATTTGTTCTCTCTCTCTCTCTCTCTCTCTCTCTCTCTCTCTCTCTCTCTCTCTCTCTCTCTTTTCTTATTATCATTGTAGTTTTACTATGCTTGCTAGGTGAACAAATACTCCCTCGAACGTTTAATATACTTTATTCACTAAGGTAAGGGGCACTGTAGCACTGGACAGGGTGACAATGGACAATACAAGTAATATAATGGTGTCAGGAACTGTGTTAGTGTTTAGTATTGTGTAGAGTAGTGTATCTTGCTGGTGAATTGTGTAGTGTATGAAATGGGAAAATACTCAGGGTTTTGGTGAGGTGGGGCAGCTTGTAGTGGCGTTTGAGCACGATACGTGGAGGTCCCAAGGAGAGTAGCACACGAGATTGCAGGAGAGGAATTACACCCGTAGTTTTAAAACATTTGAGGGCCCTTACTGGAGATCTATGAATTCTCCAAACTACTCCAGGCAACAGATTCCCTATTCGAAACACTGAAGCGTTTTGTGGCCTGGATTATTTGGAGGGTTCATAGAGCTCCAGTAAGGGCCCTCAAATGTTTTAAAACTACGGGTGTTAGCAACATACACTAAGCCCAGCAGGTAGAGGGACACACAGCGGCAGCTGGACTGGACACTTGGGCTAGTGGGTAGCGAGTGGGCTGGTCACTTTTTTTTTTTTTTTTCCCTGACCTATCGACCTTGGTGTTGGTCATTAAGGCCTTTTTATTTTAATGTTATTTTATTTATTTATTATTATTTTTATTTTAACTTTTTGCATATTATTTTATGCATTTATTATTATCATTATTATTATTACATTTCAACTTAAAATTAAAATTAAATATTAATCATTGTTGTATTTTGTAACTATATACAAAAAAGAATACTTCATAATTTTACATCCTAGCTAATAAACTAATCGATGTACCTACTCAACCAATCGCTAACTAACCTAATACCTATCCAAGCCAATCACTAAACCTAGATAGACAAATTGCTAAACCTATCTTAGTCAATCGCTAAACCTAGCTAATACATCATAATTATAGATTATATACATACAACACATATAATATTCATAATTGCAAAAGATATATACAAAATGGAAACAACAATTGTAATAAAAAGTCAAATCACTCTGATCAAGAAAGTCATCAATTTATCAGTCACACCACCATCCCCATCACCTAAGAGAGTTGAGAGTGTGAAGGGAACATTTACTGCATCACAGTAACTCATGAGGGAAGCACGTTCCCCCACAAATCGCCGACAATGCAGGATGATATGAGTGATAGATAACACCGCATTGCAGATGTTACAATGCGGTAGAAAACGTTTGTCTATATACGGATCTAGGTGTGTTATCCTTGTACAGTTGGTTCTTAGTCTTGCAAGTATTCTTTCTTCCAAACGATTGGGCCGGTTGGCAGTGGCCCAATCTACCAGTTGAGGCTTGATGGTGTTGATAATAAGTCTGGTCCGTCAGTGTACACGTGGTGAGACCCCAGGTGACTGCGGACTATACCACCAAACAGGTGGTGTATCTCCAACTCCGGCGCCTTTTCCTTAGATGATGGTAACCACGATGTATTGACGCCGAAGTTAGGTGTCTCCCACGGCGGTATCTTGCTGATGATGAACTTGTCGCAGTCCCCGAGGTCTACATTAAGCTGTTCTGCCAGCTGGTGGAGACGTACAGCCAGTGGCCTCCGTCTTCCGTGGTGAAGGTAGTGATGTTGTTGGAGGGAGGCACTGGCCACGTTGCCGATCTCCGACTTCCTAATGGTGGTCATGGCGGTGTTGATGGCGATTTGATCCCGTCGAAGTTGGAGAGGAGGTATGTTTGCCTCCACCTCCATCCTAGCTACCCGTGTACACTTCAGAGATCCCAAACACACACATAAACATTTATTCTGGTAGACATCTAATCTCTCTAGTGTTGTATCTGAGGCCGACCCATACACCTGTGAGCCATAGTCTAGCTTTGTACGAATAAGGGTCTTATTATACACCATTAATAAATATTTTCTGTCGGCTCCCCATGTGGTGTCTGATAGGTACAGCCACGCACCAAAGTTTCTGTACCCCCTCAGTGGAAGTCAGAGTCAGAGAGAACAGAGAGGGTAGGTAAAGGGACGGTAGCCACCAAAGTGTTGTCAACTCTAGCCAAGATAGTATTCCCGAACCATGAGTTGTGAGCTTCATTTGAAGCATTCACTGGTGAGAGAGGGAGTCAGAAATGGGGATAAGTGGAAGGTATAGTTCTCAATCTCCACATCCTGTCTCCTTAAATATGTGTTTTATTATTTTGACAAACTTAAAAATAATGTAGTTCTACTTTGTTATTGCTGTTATTATTATCATCATCATCATATGTTGTCGCGTAAAAACGGTATCCAAATAGTAGTAGTAGTAGTAGTTAGTAGTAGTAGTAGTAGTTAGTAGTAGTAGTAGTAGTAATAGTTAGTAGTGGTAGTAGTAGTAGTAGTAGTAGTAGTAGTAGTAGTAGTAGTTAGTAGTAGTAGTTAGTAGTAGTAGTAGTAGTAGTAGTTAGTAGTAGTAGTAGTAGTAGTAGTAGTTAGTAGTAGTAGTAGTAGTAGTAGTAGTAGTTAGTAGTAGTAGTAGTAGTAGTAGTAGTAGTAGTAGTAGTAGTTAGTAGTAGTAGTAGTAGTTAGTAGTAGTAGTAGTAGTTAGTAGTAGTAGTTAGTAGTAGTAGTAGTTAGTAGTAGTAGTAGTAGTTAGTAGTAGTAGTAGTAGTTAGTAGTAGTAGTAGTAGTAGTAGTAGTAGCAGTAGTAGTAGTAGTAGTAGTGGTAGTAGTACTAGTAGTAGTAGTAGTAAGCAGCAAAAGACATGAAGGAATATAATTAATCTAACGAAGGAAATCCTAGCTGAAAGACACGCACTAAACTCTCGTGATTGTGTGTGTGTGTGTGAAGGCAGGATCTTGGTCGGACTGAGCATAGAGCAGCTGAGGACAACCTCCGCGTAACAACGTCTGCATATTTATGAGGTTTTTTCCATACTAGGGGCATTATATGTACTGTTTTTTGCTGCCAATCACTTGCAAATATTATAGTTGTTCCCATTTAAAACACAAACTTTTAAAAAAAGAACTGTATACGATTTTAAAAATAGGCATATAAAATACATGTATATAGTAGGGTAGAATATGGCAGCATCTGGCAACTCAATTACCCACGCTAGCAACACCTGGCAGCCCAACCACGCACTCGGACTCTGAAAAGTCTTCACTTCATTTTGCTACACTGGCAATATATTATAGATTAAATATAGCGTTATATAACTTCTATAAAACAAAATAAAATAAAATAAAAATAAGATTAATTAATTAAAGGAGACATGGAACAAGAGCAAAGGATAAAACAAATAAGATATATGCCGTTGAAAAGGCTACACACCCTTGCTCTTGTTCTTTGCTGTTACAGGAACCCCGGGTGTTTATTCCAGGGTTGGCCTTTGTATCAGCAGCTCCTGTAAATAGAAATAGGAAAAAAATCAATCCCACGCATATTTATTCACTTTCTACATCTTGCATACCACATTTTCTCCAAGAATTCTTTCACAGCACCAATCATCTCATCTCATCTGTGGTCTGCTCACACAAACCTAACAGTAATATCATCCATTCTCTCCCTGTTAATTCCATTCCATCACATTCCATTTCAGTCAAGATGATCTGCATCATCTCTGTTCTGTCTCTCTCCTACTTCTCACATCCCTGGCAGCATCACATCCTCTCCTGTGTCACACATCTGGCATACCAGAGACATTTGTCTGAAGTCAGAGTGCCCGAATTTTCTCGTCCCATTGTATTATATCGTAATTGTAGACCTAGGGTTAGGCAAGGTATATCTCTTGGCCTTGGGGTTAGGGGTATGGCCGTGTATGTTCGTGATGGTTTTTGTGCGTCAATTTATAAGTCTCATATTTGTGATTGTTGTGAGTTGCAGGTTGTTCGCATTTGTGGTGGCCGTATGAATTTTTATGTTTTTAGTGTGTATCGGAATCCTGATATTGATGATCATGTTTATGATTGTTTGTTGGACTCCATGGCATCAATTCAGGAGGTTGATAGTCGTGCTGCTTTTATTTTTGTAGGTGATTTTAATGCTAATCCTGCAGAATGGTTGGGTTCTCCTCGGACAGACGTGCACGGAACTGCTGCTAGAGACTTTGCTGATGTGTCTGGCTGTGATCAGCTGCTGGGCTGTAGCACAATTCCTGTGTCCCAACTGTACATGACAGATACACCAGAAAGACCTTGTAGTCACAAAGGACAAGAAGACAGAGAGGAGGGACTACAAGTAAAAGAAGGAATAAAAAGGAAATGAAGGGTGAATGAAATGGAATGGTTGAGGTCCAAAGGGGCGCCCAAACACATAAAGTACCGATCACATCACTGTATGCAATACCTAGCTACGGGTTACTTTTACAGTAAATATTGAAATGATCTGATCAGATGAAGATTGATTAAATTGAGTAAATATTGAACTACTTAATACCAATTCTTTGTACAATATACTTAAGTCAGGTCAGTGAAAGTAGAGCGTGTGAAAGAATTTCTGGAAAGGGTAGGCCTACGTATGGTTGAAGAGGAAATGAGTATACTGTATAGGGACGAACAGGCTGTATAGGATATAGTGGGTGAAAGTAGAATATAAGTGTACATGTATTATTTGGTCCTGTTGGTTTGTTTTATCTCCACAAAGACTGTAGATGAAGACAGTGAGAGAGCGCCATTTTATAGAACAATATAATAGCACTTACAATTTGGCTTTAGTGCTATTTGGCAACTGCTTTTCTGTGTTTTTGTTGCTCATTTCTTGGTGGTTTTAATTATTTCAGAGTCCTAACATAATAAAGAGTAATAAGTCAATAACAATCAGAAGGTTTTGTGGGACATATTATAAACAATATCGCCTTCTTAGCGCTTTTCGGGAGTAAGTTTAGCGCCGTAAGAAAATTCCCGTTTGCAACTCTGGAAAATAATAAAGGAGAATAAAATAAAATTCTTAGAGGCTTATTAGTGTAACATAAATAAAATAAAACAAGATCCAGACCACAAGAACTTATAATATGTTGCTGCTACCAAAGATGACTCCTGTGCAGGGGCCAATGTCCGGTTTTCTCCACTACATCTGCTCAACCTTAGGAGCTAGAGCTAGTGTCTATTACTCTCTTAGAGGAGTGTTGTCTATAATTCTCTTTGTATATGTGATCAAGGCAGAGAGAAAGATGCAGTTCCGAATTGGTTTAATGTCAAAACAAGTTAATATTTATGTACAGGTTGCGACAGACATGAAGTTAACATTGGTAAAAGTATTTTATGCTAGTAAATCTATAATACATAATTTGTACATATGAAATTTGGTAAGAGTATACAGACAATGTTATGACATAATATGGTAAAGAGAAAATGCTGAAAGAAATTACATAGACGAAGGAATGTAATGGTAAAAGAATAACAATATAGGGCAGGCAGATAATGGTTAACAAAGAAAATGGGCCTACAGTATTTTTAGGGTACACTACAAATCCATGGTCACACGGGGTCACGGAGAGCTTTGTTGAACATCTTGTCACTATAGTAGACTAGACTAGACTAGACTAGAAAAATGAAGAGAAGGAGTAGAATTGTTGATATAGATAATAATCGATAAAGATTTAGATAATAATCGAATAAATATTACCCCTGAGAGAGAGAGAGAGAGAGAGAGAGAGAGAGAGAGAGAGAGAGAGAGAGAGAGAGAGAACATATCACTAACAACTTTCCTCTCTCATCAGAAAGACCCGCCTACAACCAGTCATCCATGGTGTCTCAACAACCATTAGAGATGAACAAAATCGGTGAAGGTGTCCTTGAGGCTCGCTTTCAGTTGTTGTCTCCACCTGATAATAATACCACGTACGTGGGGGACAAGTCTACACATCATGAATCAAGAGGATAAACAAACTCTGGCAAGACTTGACATTGATCACATTACTGGACCTCATAACCAAGTCAACATCAAGTGTTCCTGTACTAGTGAAGATGATCTTTCCAGTGTCAAAAATATCACAAGACCAGATGTCACCACCAACGTGTGTGTGTGTGTGTGTGTATGAGAGAGAGAACGTGTGTGTCTGTGTATAAGAGAGAATGTGTGTGTATGTGTGTGTGTCCTTCATCATCACGTTTCATAATCATAACCACAATAATACCCATCTTTCATTACAGCAAATCTGAACTTGCATATTCTCTAAATACTCTTTTTGTGTCTGTATGTGTGTGTATGTGTATTTTTTTCTGTTTTTATTGAGTAATGTTGTTTATCATCAGTTCTTTATTACTTCTATGTATGTATGTATCACTTCACCCTCACTGTCCATCACAGATAAAAATACTTTAATAAACAAAGGAGGACTGATAATAAAACACTGATCTGCAACAAATGCAAACTTTTTGTGTTTATTAAATCACAGGTTACAATCAAAGCAAATAATTCCAACAATCTATTATTTCCTGGCATACTTTGGGTGAATCAAGGCATTCCAATGTACAACCGAGCTCGTAATTTCGCGACCAAAATGTTTATGTCATCTGAGCTGGTAACACTGTGTGGGGAGTGTCATTGTAGGTGAAAGATTGTATCATGTCCTTCTACTATGTTTCACTTAGTAGATGTGATCAGCTTAAATGGCATAAACATACGTGGTCATGAATTTACGAGCTTGGATGTACAGCCACAATCAAATATCCACCGACATTTTCCTTACATCGTAGTAAATATCTTGGTAATAAAGAACAACACGTGTATGATTTTGCAGCACCTCATAATGATAATAGATGGGGGTTTAATTGACATAAGATGTTTTATTATTATATTTTGATATGACACTGATTAATTTGCATGATGGAAGTAAAGTGTCGTTGGTTATTTGATTGTGGCTGTACCAAAATTATAGGCTACTATCTCATTAAAATACAGGTTATAGTTAAAGTAAATACCAGTACAAAAAACAGTAAAGGTCTGTGTGTGTGTGTGTGTCAGTCCAACAACTGAGTGTGAGAATCACTCATCAATTTTATTCTAGATATAGAATACAAACACACACTTTCTCTTTCTCCCTCTCTCTCTCATACACAAGAAAAAAAAAAACCAATTCAATCTCTTTCTCATCCCACTCACAAGAAAACACACACACACACACACACACACACATACATACATATGTTATAACTACTTATAGTGGGTACATAGAAATGATATAAGTTGTTGACATCATGTTATAACTCTTTATAGTGGAGTATAACAATATAACAGCAGGTCCTGTATAAAAAAACATATCAACTTAATATAATATGCAGATTATAGTTTATATTGTTATACAATAAAATATTGAAATTGTTAGTAAAAATATGGCATTAGAAATTATTACTGAAAACATGAAATTAGATCATTATTATGATAAACATAGAATAGGTTATACTGTTTATCAAGAGTTACTCTCTGTAAACAATGTTCATTATGTGATATGTGCTTCATTGTTAATGGTTTGTAGGTATTTGTGTCTGTTTGTGTGTGTGTTTCCTTGTAACTGGTTGGTTGGTAATTGCATCTGTTTGTGTGTGTGTTTCCTTGTTACTGGTTGGCTGGTACTTGTGCTCGTCTAAAAAAAAAGGAGGGCCAGCCTACGATATATTGGGGCAAGGTACTGCATAAGGTTAATGGTTACTTGATATTGTTACCCCTAAGTCTGTCTCTTGGTCCACGCTTTTAAGTTGATTACCATTTAACGAGTTGTTTGCTGTTACGTTACGATGTCCGATGTGGAGTACTTTACATTTATCTGCATTAAAGGACATTTGCCAAGTTTTCGCCCAATTCGACAATTTATCGAGATTATCTTGCATTTCTTTAGTTTGTGCATTATTGAGTACTGTATTTGCAATTTTAGTATCATCGGCAAACTTCGATATTATGCATGAGAGACCTTCATCTATATCATTTATGTAAACTAGGAATAGGATTGGCCCTAAAACTGACCCTTGCGGCACCCCGCTCGTAACGCCAGTCCAGTTAGATGATTTCCCATTTATTACCACGCGTTGTTTACGGTTTCTTAGCCAGTTCTCTATCCATCTTACGGTGTCGCCTTGGATTCTGTGAGATTTTAATTTACTTATTAAACGTTTATGGGGAACTTTGCCAAAGGCTTTTTGGAAATCTAGATAAATTATGTCTACTGCTTTACTCTTATCATATTCGTTAAAAATGTCGTTTAAAAGGTCTAATAGGTTCGTTAGGCAAGAGCGTTTATTGCGAAAACCGTGTTGAGTGTCTCTGAGTAAGTTGTTTTCCTCTAAGTGATTTGTAAGTTTATCTCGTATGATTGTCTCTAACATTTTGCATACTACTGAGGTTAGGCTGATAGGGCGATAGTTACTAGGTAAAGATTTGCTGCCTTTTTTAAATATTGGTGTTATGTTAGCGAGCTTCCATTTGTAACACCCCCATTTTATTATGTATGTTATTTAGGATGTTTTTTTAAGTAATGTATAATTACTAGCTTCACTCTCCATAAATACCAGCATTTCTTTCTGGTAACTTACTTAGAAAATTAGTTGAGTGAGGGATGGGGTCCCAATAGAAGGACGAGATATTTTCGTTGGCGGAACAATATTTGTATCCAATATTAGGAATAATTGTATGCTATGTGGCTGAGGATAAGAGATAATGGGTTGGAGTATTAAGGGAGGTTAAATAATCATTAGTTGTAACTAAGGAATATACCAGGGAGGAAGGAATACTTAATATAATAGAAAAATGTAGCAGGAGGAACTAGTTTGTGTCCGTGTAGGAGCCTGTGACTGGGGGGGGGGGGCGAGGCGAGAATGAGTGAGGCCAAGGATCCCCATTCAGTTTCGTGTCATCTTCCATGGGAACAGGTAACTACTAAAACAGCTGCTACAGAAGTGACTTCATGTGTTAATATTGAGGTATAGTACGTAAATATTTAATATGTTATTAATGAGTTTTCGTGTCATCTTCCATGCGAACAGCCATATAGCAACATTCCGGCATAATATAAAGACTGGTGCAGTGTTGCCAGGTGCAGGGAAATTTCTCTGTTTTAGGGAATTTTGAAGTCTACAGAGGGAAATAATTTACAGCTCGTTCAAGAGTAAACAGGGAAATTTCTACAAGATGAAATACCTAAAAGACCATCAATGTTCAAGAGTAAACAGGGAATAAATGAGGTAAAAAGGGAAATTCTGATGTTGAAGTTAGGGAAATTTCGTCAAGCAGACCTGGCAACACTAGACTGGTGTAACCCCTAATATAAATACTTGAGAATTCCTGGCATATTTTGAAAGTCTAGAGTAGCATATTTGTTTCGGCCATATTTTTTTTTTATATATATAACTATTATATATATGTGTGTGTATGTATTTTTTTTTCTTATTATTATTGATGGGGGGGGGGAGTAAAGTAAAAAAAAAAAAATTATTCGAGTTCTAGGGGCAGCGGGAGTAGGATTAAGGGAGGGGGGATTGAAAGTTAGGGAGTATATATATTTATTTATTTTTTAATATGAAAATGAATGTTAACAATAAATTAAATTATAATTAGTGGAGTATTCCGTTACCGATACCGTATATTATACAAATAGACTGTGTCACTACTTAGACATTTTTGACTTGATTTAAGACATTGATCGAACCCCCGTTAGAGTAATTCTGGGTTGCTTACACACGTGCCTGGGGTTCAGGCTACGTTACCCACCCAGTGTGTGATAACTTGGTTCCTGTGGTCAACCTGTGGTCTGGTGGTGGCAGCGTTACTGACGAGGAACTGGACTTGCCTTTGTATGATTTTTTTTTCTTGGTATTCGCAAGGCAAGTTCAGTCCTCAGTTCTTTTTTTTCCCAGACCGGGTTGATCAAGTATAAGGATAGAGTATCATACACTGGTGTGTCATTTTTTTTTATTGTAAAAGGCCGTGTTTTTTTATCCTCCTCCAGTAAAGTAAGGGGGATAAAAATAGCAACGTTACATTGGTGGCAGCGGTGGGATATATCAGACCCAGAGAAATTGTTTTAACGGAGATCCGTGGAATTGGGTCTGATGTTTAAGGTAGGAATAGTAGGACACAGTCAAGTTCCTCGAGAACTGACGGTTAACGGAGCTCAGGTAGTAGTTTATCGTTTACCAGGTGCCCATACCCAATCATTTTATAGTGATGAAAGACTGCGGAGTGTTAGTAGGTGGAGGCATGATCTCACTATATTGTGGTTGGGAAGTAATGATATAAAAGAAAATACTCAACCTAGGAAATTAGCAGAGGAAATTTTAGAAGTAACAGAATAATTAAAAGGAAGTTGCTACAAGGTTTCCCAAGAATCAGTAGGGAAAGATTGGAATCTTTTGTGGATGATCAAATTCCCCTAAAAGATTTCCTTGTAAGAGTGGAACAAGAAAGATTATTATTGATACAGAGACTTGAACCAGCGAATATGTTGTCAGGGGTAGACATACAATTGGCTGAAGTTAATAACAAAACTAAAGTAGAAAAGAAGGAAGAAAGTGAAATATATAATTTAACAAAAATAGTAGAAAAGTTAGCATCGAAGATGGAAACAGATTTATTCTAACCATCATAGACCATTTCTCAAGGTACACCAAGTTTTACCCACTAAAAAGTAAGCATGCCAAGGGAATTGTTGCTAGGCTAACCCAGTTTGTTACAGACTTTGGCGGGCCTAGATCGGTGCTGTGTGACAACGCCAAGGAGTTTACTGGCCACGAGATGCGGACCTGGGCAGACCAGCATGGGGTGGAGCTGCTTTTCTCCACGCCGTATCATCCACAGGCTAACGGGATGATTGAGAGGATGCACTGGACCCTGAAGACGGTGTTGGCCCAGTTGTGCGAGGGCTATCCACAACGTTGGCCTAACCTGTTGGCCGAGTGTCAAAAAGTGATGAATGCAGCAGTCCACAGCAGTACCAGGGTGACGCCGTATGTTGCATTCTTCGGAAGGCATCCACCACGCAAAATCACAGCACCACTACCGACCATCACGTCTGACCACAACGACGCTGGGAGACTAAAGCGGCTAATACAAGAAGCCAGTACTGTATCTCTCAGGAGGTATCGGGCATTTGCCAACAGGAATAGGAAAAATGAAAAGGTAGAACTAGGAACATTAGTGTGGGTAAAACCGGAAACAATAATACCAGGTGCCTGTGCCAAATTGAACCAAAAATGGAAAGGACCATTTAAGGTAACAGAAGTCATAAGGGATGGATTAATATATATTTTAGAGGACCCATTTACAGGGAAAAACATCCAGAGGGCTGCAGAAAAAAATTAAGCCCTATGTGAGCCACAGTGACCTAATAGTACAGTTAGGGGAATTAGTAGAAAATAATGAACCAGATGATGATGAGGAGGATATTGTACTTCCTCCACGTCATCGACGTCCTCCAAGAAGATTTCTGGAGGAAATGTAGAAAAGAGGTAAAAACTGAGGCAGAAAAAAGAAATAATTAGAAAAAACAGTGAATGAAAATTAATAGAAAATAGGGTAAAAGTGGGAAAGTTACGTTGGATAATGTCATGTTTTACTATAACCTGAAGTCAACACAGGGCAACATTAATGTACGAGCTAGGAACTCAGCTCATAGTTGTTATTTTTTTTTAATGTGGGTGTTGGAGGACACTTAGTTTTAATGGGAAGAGAAGGATGGTGGGGAGTATACACCCTACATGTCCATTGGGCTCTTCCAGTATACAGTCAGAACCTTTGTCAAGGCCCCTGTATCACTTACTGCATTCCGGGTTGTCATACCGTGCGGGATCTGAGGTTTGAATGGAGGAGCAAATGAAAATAGGAATGATTGAATTGAATGAAAGTATACTCAGATCTTGTTAGGGACAATTGCGGATGGGTTTAGTGACGGTAGAACCTTATTGAAGTTCTCCCGGGGTTATGGACTTGACAGAGGAGTCTGACTGGGACGAGGTGTCACTGATATCTATTATGTATTATGTGTACTGTGTAGTGTTAGGTAAAGAAGTTCTTTCCTGCGGGAAAGAAAAGCAGTCTAAGGACTGTAAGTAAAGTTGGCAGTTTATCAACACTGACTAACACATTAGGGTGAATAATGTCTGATGTTGTTTAGTAAGGTATAGCGATAGTGACAAATGGTGTGTATGTTAAGATTAGGGGGAGGGGAATTGAGTTAGGGAAATATATATAAATTAATTTTCACTGTAAGTTCCAGCTAAGGAAGAGGGGACGTGTGTAACACCCCCATTTTATTATGTATGTTATTTAGGATGTTTTTTTTCATGTATAATTACAAGCTTCACTCTCCATAAAATACCTGCATTTATTTCTGGTAACTAACTTAGAAAATTATTGGAGTGAGGGATGGAGTCCCGAGAAAGGGACGAGATGTTTTCGTTGGCGGAACAATACTTGTAAGCAATATTAGGAATAATTGTATGCTATGGGGCTGAGGATAAGAGATAATGGATTGAAGTATTAAGATAGGTTAAATAATCATTAGTTGTAACTAAGAAATATATCAGGGAGGAAGGAACACTTAATATAATAGAAAAATGTAGCAGGAGGAACTAGTTTGAGTCAGTGTAGGAGCCTGTGACTGGGGGAGGGGCGAGGCGAGAATGAATTGTGGTGAGAATTCAGTCAATTCACAGTCAGTCTCTTGTCATCTTCCACTGGGAAAAGGTAACTACTAAAACAGCTGCTACAAAAGTGACTTCAAGTGTTAATATTGAGGTAAATATTTATTATACATTTGATAGTGATTATTAATGGAGTCTCTTGTCATCTTCCACTGGGAAAAGCCATATAGCACATTCCGGCAAGGCATAATTAAAGACTGGTGTAGCCCCTAATATAAATACTTAAGATTTGCTGGCATAATTTAAAGTAGACTATCACAATTGTTTCGGCCATATTTTTTTTATATAACTATTATATATATGTGTGTATGTATTTTTTTTTATTATTATTGATGGGGGGAGTAAGTAAATTGTTTTTTTTTATTATTATCTGTTTGTTTAGTGCTGTTCCCTAGCGAAACTCGGAATTATTCCAGTTCTAGGGGCAGCGGGAGTAGGATTAAGGGAGGGGGGATTGTAAGTTAGATAGTATATATATATATATATATTTAATATGAAAATGAATGTGAAAAATAAATTAAATTATAATTAGTGGAGTATTCCGTTACCGATACCGTATATTATACAAATAGACTGTGTCCCTACTTAGACATTTTTGACTTGATTTAAGACATTGATCGAACCCCCGTTAGAGTAATTCTGGGTTGCTTACACACGTGCCTGGGGTTCAAGCTACGTTACCCACCCAGTGTGTGATAACTTGGTTCCTGTGATCAACCTGTGGTCTGGTGGTGGCAGCGTTACTGACGAGGAACTGGACTTTCCTTTGTATGACTTTTTTTATGGTATTCGCAAGGCAAGTTCAGTCCTCAGTCCTTTTTTTTCCAGACCGGGTTGATCAAGTATAGGATAGAGTATCATACACTGGTGTGTCATTTTTTTTTATTGTAAAAGGCCGTGTTTTTTGTTCCTCCTCCAGTAAAGTAAGGGGGATGAAAATAGCAACGTTACAATACCATTAGCATTAATCATTAGCATGCAATAATCTTAGCATTAAAGTGTCGCCTAAAATCGTTTGCAAGCTCTTGATCCGAAAAACCTTCAGGCAACCTATCCCGTTTCTTCCTTCCAGTTATGTTGTCTAGGATTTTATATAACTTATTAATATTATCAGCCGCCTGTTCAGTTTTGTTCTAGTAGTACTCACGTTTTCTCGCAATGATAACATTTTTCTGATTATTTCGGGCACTAATGTATTCCAGTCGAGATAATTCTGGGTTTTTTCCTACGCCATTGTCGTTCTTTCCTTTTTTTTCTCCTTTTTTGCACAATCAACCACATTATTATACCAGGGAGCACTGTCAATAATCACAACTTCTTTTTCAACAATAGGACACATTTCCTCGTATCATTCCTTAGCAACACAATTGAAAAGTTCATTGAAACACCCAAGGCACTCGTCAGTAATCCCAGTCCCATGTATACACGGATCGAGTCGTTGAGATGATAATTATGCCGTTATATATCAAATCTATTATTAATTCTGAGTTATAGTTCCTCTTAGTGCGAAACTTGATCCTCCTTTTCTGCTTCCTTTCTATCGCTAGCTAGTTTCACATTAAAGTTTATTAGCTTATGCACCGGTGATATACTAAAAATTTCTTCTACCTGTACATTTTGAATTACATTATTATCCTTATCTGCAAAGACCAAGTCAATTGTATGTCACTTTATTAAGTTTATTAAGTTTATTAAGTTTATTAGCTTATGCACCGGTGATATACTAAAAATTTCTTCTACCTGTACATTTTGAATTACATTATTATCCTTATCTGCAAAGACCAAGTCAATTGTATGTCACTTTATTAAGTTTATTAAGTTTATTAAGTTTATTAGTTTATGCACCGGTGATATACTAAAAATTTCTTCTACCTGTACATTTTGAATTACATTATTATCCTTATCTGCAAAGACCAAGTCAATTGTATGTCACTTAGGTCATCCATCCACTCGTTAAAATCCCCACAAACGATGACATCAGCACCAACCATAACAATAGAATCTAAATATGTCTTTAACTCCTCAATAAAACTACTCAAATGCTCGAATAAAAAGGCCTATGTAAAGTCAGGGTCTAATGTACTGCAACCTGGTGAATAAAAGCGAGCTATTTGAGTTAATTTTATGAACCAAAATTGCACTCACCAACAGCTATAGTTTCGGATCATTTTTCGAAGCCATCTCATTGGAAGGTGTTGCAGTACATTAGACCATGACTTTACTATAATTAGCGTTATCCTGTTTCCATTTATTTCACATCCCACTTGAAGCACCTCATAATTATCTTGTCGATCCAGCGTAGCCTACACTTCCTTATTCTCTTGAACACTTCAGAGAGAAAAACTCCCACGCCTCCCCCACGGGCATTCTGTCTTGTAGTGTTAAGAAATGTATGAATATCAAGGGTCATTTCATTGATAACTGCCAATTCAGTCTGCAACCGTAATAGCCAATATATCCAGACATTCATCATTAATTAAGTCACGTATATGAAACGTCTTGTTTCTCACAGATTGTATATTAACTAAACCACACTTAATATTCAAGTTATTGTGAGTAGTCATGATCAGTGTTTCCCTTGACTCACTGAAGTTCCGAAATCATTAGTGGACAGCAGTGCTCGTTTACTGTGTGACTGATTTCTCCACTCTTATTTGCCCTCATAAAGTTAATGTAAAATTAGCTTTATATTATTTGATTTCATGTTCCCCCGCACACTTAGGACATATCGGTGTGTATCCATTTACCCTGTAACTACAGTTTAACTTTGTATGACCAAGTCTCTGGCAGTGAAAGCACACTAAAGCATGATAGCGATCTCGAACCCTATATCTACCCCACTCGAGCCTCAGAATGTCCCCATGTTTGTGAATGTTAGCTCGGACACTCGGGTCACACTTTATGATGTAATGAACAAGGTTAAAGGAAATGTAAGGTAGTTTCACATCGAAGGGGGGTGAAGCGAAAATGTGTCTGCTCTGCACATGACGTCACAGATTATCCAGACTGTAGGTTCAGGGTTGATGGGGAGCTCAGTCAACACCACCGAGATATCTCGGTGGTGTTGACTCAAGTCTCACACTCACGTGAACCACTACTGTACTGAGCTCCGTTTGCTTTGATATAATCACTGACATCACAGAATCTGCGTGTGGGGGTAAGGGTGAGGGTACAGTTGGACACATGAATGGGTGGTACAGACCCGGTGAAAGATACTTGTCCCATTTGAGTAACCAGAGTCTATTATCATGTAGCTGCTTTTTATTACCATCCTCAATACTGACTTCTGCCCCTGATGTCTCCTATTTGGCATTAAGGAATTTAATATTGGGAGAAATTGACCATCTTTCACTGCGCTATTCCTCGAATTCCTGTGTCCAACTGTACTTGCTTTTTATTACCATCCTCAATACTGACTTCTGCCCCTGATGTCTCCTACTTGGCACTAAGGAACTTGATATTGGCAGAAATTGACCATCTTTCACTCGGGCTGTACCACGAATTCCTGTGTCCAACTGTACCTCTCTTTCTTTTTACCTTGGTAATGAACACTATCACCTGCGGTCAGTTTCATAAATACTAGCTTTATCTTTTCCTCCACACCTTCAATGTGTTGTAGCCACTCATTACTTTCAATTAGGTTTGCCATCAGAACATCCTTATCTTCTTCTTTGCTAACATTACAAAGCATAATTTTTGGCATGATTTTCTTCACATCACTGATTCTCGCATTGTCAATAGTTTTGAGTCTCTCCGCGGCTTCGTTCTTTGTTATTTCATCATCAAAGTTCATTACAATATTACCTCCAGTAGTGAACCTTGTATCATTGATGGGCACACCTACCAAAGCCGTTGCAACATCTTTTTTACTATCAATAGCTTTTTCTTCATTTTTTGTTAGCTTTCACCACCAACAAGTTCTTCCCTCTCCTGCACTGGTAACTGCTGTAGTCACTGCTTCCCTCACTATCTCCTCCATAACAATACTCACCTCATTGCTGGACTTCATTACTACACTGTTTACCTCACCAAGTATCTATGCAAACCCTTTCATTACTATATTCTTTTATTCTTCCAGTTCAGTTTTTAAATCATCCATCTCATCGTTTTTCTTAATAAGTTCCACACGAATTACTTCCGCACAGTGATTGTACAGTCGGCGGCAAAAGTCCTGTCGCCTCACTTGCTTCACTGAGGCACGCGATGTTCATAGACTCGAGATTAGTAGGTGTAGAAAACATGCGTATTTCTCGAGTCCATGAACACTGCCTGTCTCGGTGAAGCAGATGAGGCGACAGGACTTATGCCGCCGACTGTACACCCAGTTTACACGAGGCAGATTTGCACCCTTGATTCCACCCAGGTAAACACACGATGTATGATAGCTTCCTTTACACCGTATACATGCTACCACGTTCGATTTGCTGCTGTCGTTCGCTTCAAAACAATGTCCACACTGGCCTATGTTAGTAAAGTCATGGTCTAATGTACTGCAACACCTTCCAATGAGATGGCTTCGAAAAATGATCCGAAACTATAGCTGTTGGTGTGTGCAATTTTGGTTCATAAAATTAACTCAAATAGCTCGCTTTTATTCACCAGGTTGCAGTACATTAGACCATGACTTTACAACTGGCCAAAGTGGCGTCAGCCACGACGAGACCGGAATTAGGTGGAATCCAGTTCAGTTGTTTATGCACGGAGCTCATTCAGACAAAACCTCTCGCCATGACGGCTCGTGACACACTCAAACACTCACACACACACACACACACACACATATATATATATATATATATATATATATATATATATATATATATATATATATATATATATATATATATATATATATATATATATATATATATATATATATATATATATATATATATATATACTGTACACACACACACATATATATATACTGTACACACACACACACACATATATAAATATAGACACACATATTCATACACACACATTATATAGGTAATATCTATATGTACAGTCTCCTCCACAGGTTTAGGAGGGATATGTATTTTTTGTCCATATTATTATATATTTCATATATTATATATTTTATTATATTATAGGAAAGTTTCCGGTGACGATTGAAGTGTTAATAATAAATGTTAGATAATAAATAATAATAAATAGTGAGTATTTAATGTAACGAAGAGCTATATTGTCACTGCTAAATGAACTTGTATTATTAATTAAGATGTTTTATTATTAAAGTGGTTGTGTTTACATCAACTGGTTGTGGTCGGAACTGTAGGGAATGTTCAGTAGTATTTGAATTACTTTCACTTGTATATGTCGGACTTAAAGGTGTCTGGTCTGAAGGCCATTGTTTTATCTTTCTGACATTCGCAAAGAATGTATTGAAATTTTCAGCTTCAGCTTGTTCGTTGAAAGACAAACAAACGTTTGATTTTACTTTCGGAGGTGGAATTATGTTCTTTATTATTTTCCAAGTGGATGCAGTGTGGGAATATTTTCCCACAGAATCTAATTTATAATATGTAGTAAATTTAAATAATATTTGGAGAAGGGATTTCTTTTAATATATTATAATAGTTTATATTTTAGCGTTATAATTTATATTGTACTCTACAATAAATACATATATTAAATAAATTATATACTCGCATATACAGTTAAGTGAGTAAATAGTAAATAATGTTTTAATACGATCCCTAACTAAAGTTGATACAATAAATTATTTCCGTATGTAATGGGTATATTTCGAAGGCTTGTTGGTGGTCGAGGCTTCATAGAAATTAATATTTGATAACCGAGAAAGTATATGAAGCAGAAATATATTATTAAAAAGGTTCGATCCTACGGGAGTCAAAAAGGAACTTGGCTCTTTGGAATAGCAAGACGGCAGTTCTCTTACAACCACGGAAGCAGAAACAAGTGTAGTGAAAGCATAGACACGAGTGATATACGTGAAGAGTGACTGAAGACTCCACTTACGATAGGAGTCGAGCTATAAGGTTAAGGCTCCACTTATTCTACTATAGGAGTATTTAACCCACTTAATTAAGGTTCCACTTACCATAGGAGTCCGCTGCCTAAACTATGTAATGTATACCTGTATATAGGATAATTCTGGCCAGTTGTTATACTATATAGTAAGGTTGTACGAACTTGGGTTGGCGTTACGAGGCAGGACATGAAAATATACAAACGTAAGTGTTCTTGATTATTTAAAAAATATAATAAATATGTGTTAGCCATTGTAGATATAAAATAAACATAAAGTTAAATCAATTAGTGATTAATTAGGCAGGACATGAAAATATACAAACGTAAGTGTTCTTGATTATTTTAAAAATATAATAAATATGTGTTAGCCATTGTGGATATAAAATAAACATAAAGTTAAATCAATTAGTGATTATAATTACTTGTTTCAGGTATGTTGTTGGGATAAGTGAACGAGACTTATAACGAGTATATAACGAGTATATAACGCAGTATCTGGTGAACAGTAATATATTTGGTATTTTTACAGTAAACCTGGGTTCAGTAAAACGTATATATTAGTATGTTTTACCACTAATTAGGACCATTCTAAGACTATTTTCTTCAATGGTGTTTCTCTCGGTAATGCCCCGTTTTCGAGATATGCCCAGTTTTCATACCCCATACAAACTTGGGGGAGAGCCTGGGAATACGGGGTTTGCCTATTAATACAAAAATTGTGGAACATTTTCGTATAGCGAAGGGCGACTTGGGCGGTTGTTGCTGATAGTTTCCACATGCAGTATTGTTTTTCGAGTTTAGGAAATCGTTATGTTAATATTCTTTTTTGTTGTATTTATAATGTTTGGTCCGTCATTTTAGGTCTCTGAATTGATTATGAAGTGTTGTATTAAGTTTGTCTTTTTATTTAGTGTTGCAAGGGCTTTATTTTTGGTGGTTATGGCTTCTTGTATTTCGTCAGTCCTCCAAGGGGCGTGTGGTCTATGTATTTCCTTAGTGACTTATAAGGGGGCACAACGATCAAGGCAATGGTTTAATTAAGACTGTGGTTAGTGTGTTAACTTGTTTGTTTACATTATCTGTGTTGTATATTTGTTTAAGTTAGGTAGGTGCTTCATCAAGAAAATGTTCATAGTGGTTGAGCTCACGAAATGTACAGTCGGCGGCAAAAGTCCTGTCGCCTCACCTGTTTCACCGAGATGTATATTGTTCATAGACTCGAATAATACACATGTTTTCTATATCTAATAATCTCGAGTCTATGAACATTGTGTGCCTCGGTGAAGCAAGTGAGGCGACAGGACTTTTGCCGCCGACTGTACGTGCGATTGGCTAATTTTTGGGTTTGCAAATATATATGGTGGTAGTTGTAAGGTCGTGATCTGCAATGAGGTGTGGGACTACGTCAGATTTTAGTGCAAGCTCGGGATTGTTATATAGCAATGATCACGTCTATAAGTCCCACCGCTCTGTAATGTGGTTTGGGTGGGTACGTGAGGGACTTGTCCAAGGCCAAGAGATATACTCTTGGCCTTGGACTTGTCTCTGTGTACAGGGTTGCCGCGAATTCTGAGCTCTAACACCCGTAGTTTTAAAACATTTGAGGGCCCTTACTGGAGCTCTATGAACCCTCCAAACTACTCCAGGCAACAGATTCCCTATTCAAAACACTGAAGCGTTTGGAGGGTTCATAGAGCTCCAGTAAGGGCCCTCAAATGTTTTAAAACTACGGGTGTGACTGACAGAAGGGTGACCTGACATACCTTCACCTCAAGTCTGCCCCAGGACAATCTTTTAATCCTGGTCCAACCCTATACCATACCCAGACTCCAACTGGTGACGCCTCCCTCTTCGTCACTCATTCCTTTTTTTCCTGTAATCTTAATTTCTACTTTCTCCTCAGTATAGGCTACTCTAATGTCTTCACTTTATGCATATGGTCTCGATTATCCTTTTGCTGAAGTTTGTTGCTGCGGCTGTTCTGCAAATAGCCTTGTTGACATCCACCAACATTCCTCCATTCTCCTTCTCCTGTACAAAGTACTGGCTTACTCTGAAGACAATTTCCTTGGCTTGACTATGAAGGTGGGAGCTTGTTTGCTGAGCTGCCATCGTGTCCAGAGTCAAGATGGAAAATGAAGAGTGGGAGCATTGTTTTTTTTTATTGCAGGGGATATTAACTCTGCTTGGGCCTTATGCCTGTGCTGGCGGGCACAACAGGACAGACAGTGGGAACACTTGACTGAAGTTTAAATACTCCCCTGCCCTGTTAATTACCTCCCTGGAGACACATATGTACTGTGTTCCAGGTGTAGGCAGTGATGGGTATATTGCCGCTCATGATAGTTTTAACATTTATTTTTTATTAAGGAACGAGTATATATATCACTTCTATTTCTTCATAAAGTATTATAAACACAATTGTTGCATTACATACCCAACTTAGAACTATGAGGAATGTCAAATAAAAGTAGCAACATATTCGTAGCACCACTGTGAAATATGTATTCCACATTTCTATATTATTACATAAAGATGTTGTATTATAAAATGTATTTGTCATTGACCAAGTCCTATACAGACAGGTCAGCCAGCCAGAGAGCGTGAGACGAGTCCCGGGGGCATATTTCCCAAGTTTGACAGGTTTTGTGCCATAGGAGAAATTAGAGCCAATCATAGCCCGAGTTGACTTCTCGGGAAATTAGAGCCAATCATAGCCCGAGTTGACTTCTCGGTATGCCAGATGAACTACGAATTGTAAACAAACCTTCGATCACAGCACAGTGCAGAGATGCAATTTTACCATATTAATTTAATTAGTATCTTCATTTTGCCCCACGTCCATTTCTTATATTCATGAGAGAGAGAGAGAGAGAGAGAGAGAGAGAGAGAGAGAGAGAATGTAAAACGAGATGGGAGAAAATAGAATGAGATAAATTATTAAAGTGGGGATAGATTATTTTCACTATACAGTAGTACAATACATACGAACTAAATAGAATGTATAGCCCCTCATGGGAGAGAGAGAGAGTCTTATAATAAGAAAGGAAGAGAGAATAGAATAGTACTACTAAAAACAACGGAGAAAAATAAATTATTACACCAAAGAGGTGCTGATGGAAAGACGAAATCGCAGCGTCGCAGGGGGACGCAAAGAGAGAATATAGGTCGAGTTGAGAGAAAATAAAAAGATAGATATATTATAAGAGAGGATAGGGCATACTACTATGGTATATTAAGTACCGTACCAAAATGAACGTAGGATATAGCCCCTCATGAGAGAGAGAATGTCTTATAAAAAGGAAGGAAGAAAGAATAGGGTATATAGTCTACAAGGTGTACGACGACGAATCAAACCATTCCCACACACTTCCTATTTCCTTATCTATTATTAATAATTATTATACTCTGTGGCTTCTTCCTCTTTCCTTATCTATTATTAATAATTATTATACTCTGTGGCTTCTTCCTCTTTCCTTGTGAGCGTGTTTAATATAATATAAGTAAACAATTTGGTTCGGGAGCGTGATCATGGTAAATTACAGTATTTGGTTCTTATGCATTTTTCTGTCTTTTTTTATAGTCTTGGTAAAACAAAGGGAACCAGATTATTTATTCAAATATATATAGTCTTGTTTCAGTTCATCACTTAACACACTTAATCACTTAACACCAGTCTGCCAATTAAGCCACTTTGCATGTGAACACCTTTCTCAATTTTTTTTTCAATTACAGTACATATTATTATCCTAAAATTTCTTATATGTTAGACATAATGGTTTTTACTTCATAAGCTAGAATATTTTGACTATATTTCAAAACTTAAACATTAGTTGGTATGATAAATTAGTATATATTAGGATGAAAAACTAGATTTTTATTGATTTTATTGTTTAATAATGCCAGCCAACATACAAAATATTATAAACAGTATTATATGTTGATATTTTTTATGGAATGAGAGATGAAGGCAAAGGTGGAGGGCCTGGGTACGAAACTGAGGTTAAATGGAGTAGATTGTCTACCTCACCTAATAAAACAGTTCCTGGAGGGAGCAAGGCATCAGAGCTATAGATAGAAAGCACATCAATGGCCACTACCATGCGATTTGGCATTTGCTAGATTGTTTTTTTATATTTTGTGCCAAGTTGCGGGGACGTTTTGCTGCCGCTGTCGTTGCTCCTGCTGGTCGCCGTCCCTTACAGAGAGGAGCTGTTCCCCTTGGCCTCCCATTGCCACGACCAGCCCCACCAGTCCTCACTGCAGAACCAATGCAATGTAACCGACTGTTAAATTGATTTGTTGAGTGAACAGAATTCATACTCTGAATGATCTTGTTCAGAGGTTCTAAAGAGTCTTCATTACCAAATTGAGCAGCTGCTTTAAGAATTGCTTGTGTGGCTTCCTGAACTTTAGCCATTACAGCTTCCTTGTCTTCAACAGCATTTTCATTGAAGTCATCACAATTGTCAGTCACCATTTGGGCTATATTTTTATTAGTGATGTCTACCTTATCAATAGTTTCATTATTTGTTATGTTTTCATTTATCATCTTAAGCTCTTTATTTTCACCATCACTCAAGTTTGTAAAAAAGGTCTCTTTTGGCGCTTTTTCTTCGCCTATAGCCAAAACTGCCATCCACTGCCGACTCTGACTCGTCAACACAAACACCTGTGGCACAAGTAGTCTGGTGTTTGCAGAGAGCACCATTTTCTCCTTGGACACATGAGCACATGCCAGTGGTGAGGTCAACTTCATATGTCAGTGTTGGATCTGACTGGCGCTTCACTTGGTATTTTCCATTACCAAGTGATTCCACTGCATCCAAGGAGATCTTTCCCACATTCACTGCCTTGACATGCCGCCGCTTCAGAGCTACATCAACCAAGCGCTGCCGCATATAGTTGTCAAAGATCTCAACTATGAACACGACCAACTGCGCAGTATTGAAGGCTTTGCATCTGTTAAGTAAATATGAATGGTATGTTGAAAACAAAACAAAACTATACGAGGCCCTTAAAATGGGATATGAATGAGAAAGGAGTAGTTGGCAGGGGGCTTCATCGGCCCAAGCAAGGAGGGAGTGTCTGTTTAGAGCTCCCGAAGGAAATAAAAAAGGGTTTCAGAGCTATGGATAGAGAAAAAAGGGTGGGATTGTTTTGTTTCCTTAATATCTGTAAGTATATACAGTATCCTGAGATGATGTAAAGAGGACAGCTAGAGGCACTGCCCCAGCTGGTCCAGCACAGAGGAAGGGTATCACAGCAGTGTTCAGCTGGTCCACACAGCCAGTAGCATCCACGAACACCACTCGGTCCCTGTCCACCCATCTCAGTCCGTCCTTATTTCGTTTCTCAGTTTGACTAGGGTCACCTGTCTGAGTAGTTCACTGTGGCAGCAGTTTATTCAAGCTACAAATATGCCTAGCAATTGTTCTTTCTATGGGTGCAATAATACTAGACAGAAAACTGCTGGTACAGTTGGACACATAAATGGATGGTACATCCCAAATGAAAGATGGTCAATTTCTCTCAATATCAAGTTCCTTAGTGCCAAATAGGGAACATCAGGGGCAGAAGTCACTATTGAGGTTGGTAATAAAAAGTAAGTACCTGATAATAGACACTGGTTACTCAAATGGGACAAGTTATCTTTCACCTGGGCTGTAGCACCCATTCATGTGTCCAACTATACAAACATTTATTAGATACTTTCGCTTCTCGAAGGAAGAACATCTGAGACAACGATGGATCCATTCTCGTTGCAGAAGTGATAAAATTAACGCAACTAACACTTTGAAAACTGACTTCAAGGATGATTTGAAGTGATAAAATTAACGCAACTAACACTTTGAAAACTGACTTGAAGGATGATTTGAAGAGCTGTGTCCTTGGGATTGATTCTCCACAACGAACAAACAACTATAAAGACTGATGCAATTCCATCTTTATTTTCGCCTTGAGGTAATTACTTAGTTTTATTGATCATGCAGTGTGTTATATATCTATATATATTATGTGAGTGTGTGTGGATGTGTGGGTGGGTATGTGTGTGTGGGTGGGTATGTGTGTGTGTAGGTGTGTGGGTGGGTATATGTGGGTGTGTGGGTGTAGGTATGTGGGTGTGTAGGTGTGTGTGTGTAGGTATGTGGGTGTGTGGGTGTAGGTATGTGTGTGTGTAAGTTTGTGGGTGTCTGTGTGGGTGGGTATGTGTGTGTAGGTATATGGGTGTCTGTGGGTGTAGGTATGTGGGTGGGTGGGTATGTGTGTAGGTGTGTGGGTGTCTGTGGGTGTAGGTATGTGGGTGGGTGGGTACGTGTGTAGGTGTATGGGTGTGTGGGTGTTCATGTGTGTGTAGGTGTGTGGGGTTCATATACTCGTGGGGAAGTGGATGCGCCCCAGTGCGCCCCACAACCAAGTCATTGCGCCCCAACCCTCGGATCAATGGCTGAATGAATAATTTCAAACAATTCGAACCAGCAAAATGAGGTTACTTTAGAGGATAAATATTGCTTATAGGCACACTTCCATCATGGCAACTGCCCTGCCAACATACCCGCGTGCATTGTCTGTTTTAGCGAAGTAAGGCCAAGGCAGCAAACACTCCAATGTGAAAACTGCTATAAATGGCAACACTGTACCTGCAACTCGGGTGTAAGGCGCGGCTTCCACTAGCCCGTCACCGTTAGTGACGTCACGAACGGAGACTGAAGTGGAAATAAAGGGCCCGGGAGCTCCAGCCCATCACGCTGACGGCCACCAGCAAAAGATGAATAATTTCATCTTTTGACGGAGTGACTTGGGCGGTGTTGACCACCATCGATGGTGTTGGATATCTTGGTTATTATGAAAATAGGAATATTAAGCAATTGTACACGGAAAAAGATATGAGATCACATTAGTCATATAAATATTTAAATTTATTTACATAAAGTGTGTGCATTCATGGATCGTGACCACTTTTTTATAGATGAATCTGGAAATGTGACAACACCGCACATTCCTGCGCATCTCGGCTGCGCAGCTCATGTAAACAAAAACATTAGGAACACCGTGTAGGCCTACTGGTACACACTACACAGACAGTCCTCCTCATCACTTTACTGGCGAATATATTCCTCACAGCCCTCTTCTATAAGATTCCAACTAAACGATATTGCCGATAGAGTCCAGCAGGCCCACGTAGTCGGTAATTGCATTTATTAACGACGTAATGAGGGAACTAAATTTGATTTCCTATACAGATGAATAAAAGATGAAAATAAATTTAACTAGAAAATGTGTTTTTGTTTTGTATCCTGAAGCCTAAGGCGCGGCTTCCACTAGCCCGTCACCGTCATCACCGTCACCGTTAGTGACGTCACGAACACGACGACCGCTCGCTTTGGAGGAGATGAGCACCGTCAACGGCGACGGTGTTGTTGTTGTTGCCTACCCATACTAGCCTACCCGCACTAGAACAAGATGGACATGGATGACGAGTTTATAGTTGCTGCTCTTAAATTAATTTAAAATCATAGTTAAATGCTGCTTTAGGATACAAAACAAAAACACATTTTCTAGTTTAATTTATTTCCATCTTTTATTCATCTGTTTAGGAAATCAAATTTAGTTCCCTCTTTACGTCGTTAATAAATGCAATTACCCTACCGACTACGTGGGCCTGCTGGACTCTATCGGTAATATCGTTTAGTTGAAATCTTATAGAATAGGAGCTGTGAGGAATATATTCACCAGTAAAGTGATGAGGAGGACTGTCTGTCTGTGTAGTGTGTACCACCAGTAGGACTACACGGTGTTTTTGTTTACATGAGCTGCGCAGCCGAGATGCGCAAGAATGTGCGGTGTTGTCACATTTCCAGATTCATCTATAAAAAAGTGGTCACGATCCATGAATGCACACACTTTATGTAAATAAATTTAAATATTTATATGACTAATGTGATCTCATATCTTTTTCCGTGTACAATTGCTTAATATTCCTATTTTCATAATAACCAAGATATCCAACACCATCGATGGTGGTCAACACCGCCCAAGTCACTCCGTCAAAAGATGAAATTATTCATCTTTTGCTGGTGGCCGTCAGCGTGATGGGCTGGAGCTCCCGGGCCCTTTATTTCCACTTCAGTCTCCGTTCGTGACGTCACTAACGGTGACGGTGATGACGGTGACGGGCTAGTGGAAGCCACGCCTAAGGCGCTGGATTATCGGAGGATGAACCTTGGGGAGGTGGAGGACGTACAATGGTACTGCAATAATTGCTAACAAAACACAGGTACTGTGTCGGTATTTTGAACTATTATTCGATACTGATCATTTGTAGTATAATTAATTACTTTATTTCTCTCCTTCATCCGGTGGGTACTGGATGGGAGAGAGAGAGAGAATGAATTAACAATACTATTGCCTGTTGTATGTTGTAATGTCGGTTATAGACAAGGGCATCAACACACCGAATGAATTCACAGTACAGGAGCTTCTCTGTATCATTGTCTTATGTGGTAATATCGGTTATTCAACAGGGGAATCTCCACACACACACACACACACACACACACACACAGACAGAGAGAGAGAGAGAGAGAATTTTTTTTTTATTTATACAAGGGAATCACACACACTCAATCTATCACACAATATATCTCTCAGTATATCTCTCACTCATTCCCTCTCTCTATCTATTTATCTTCCTATCTATCTGTCTATTATTCGATCTATTTCTTTATTAATCAATTAATCTAACATACACACACACAGAAAAAGAGAGGGACATTTACATACATACTTACATACATACTTACCTACATACTCCCTCTCTCTCTGAATAAATCAGTCAGTCAATTAATTAATCAATCAATCAATCAATCAGTCTATCTATCTATTTTCTCAAACACACACACACACACACACACGCTCTCTTTATCTATCACATTCTGTCTATCTATCTATCTATTTACTCACATACACACTATCTATCACATAATATCTCTCTGTCTTTATCTATATATCTATCTGTATCTATCTATCTATCAGTCAATTAATTAACCAATCAATTAATTAATCATAATTATTATTCCATCTATCTGTCTATCAGTCAATTAATTAATCAATCAATCAATTAATTAATCATGATTCTCTCTTTGTGTGTGTGTGCTTCTGGGAGGAGAGAGTTAGTGGGAGATTCGTGTATAGTGACATTTCTCTCTCTCTCTCTCTCTGTTTCTGGGTGGGGGGAATGGGTGGTGAGGTCATGGTGTGGGGGAGGTTGGAGGGGAGTGTTTTTTATTGGGTATGGGAGTATAGTAAATACATGTTACTGGTGATATACTTGTTGTATTACCAATATTATATCTGTGTAAATATGAAGAATAGAAAGGAAAATATAGTTACGTTTCATAGTTCTCCTACATTATTAAATAATATATACAGGATTATAATTATATATAATAATTCCTTTAGCATAAACTTAGTATAATTAGGATTTTGTCTGCAATAAAATCGCTCAAGGTAGCATAATCTTGTCATAGCACTAGCACAATTTTGCTATTCGGATATCATATGGCAACACTGACTAAACTTTCCCGCCCGAATCCCTGAACTCGCCGTGTTATTGTTTTGGTCCGTGTTTTTTCCAGAATTCTCCAGTAACTCCACTCTCCAGCCAATATTAACTGTATTTAATAATACAGTATTATATAAGGATAACTGTGATGTGAGTATTGTGAGCTAAAGTCGTTTTCTTAGACCTATAGTGATACTGAATGATATAGGCAGATTTCCGTGTTCGTTTTGTGATTATGAAACCAGGCATTGTATTATTAATTTGTATATATAATTAACTACATGTTTGCTTATTCACATTAAAGTACACTTGAAGACGTGATTGGAAACTTTGGTAAATTTACAGTAAACCTGGGTTCAGTAAAACGTATATATTAGTACCTATGTTTTACCACTAATTAGGACCATTCTAAGACTATTTTCTTCAATGGCGTTTCTCTCGGAAATGCCCCGTTTTCGAGATATGCCCAGTTTTCATACCCCATACAAACTTGGGGGAGAGCCTGGGAATACAGGGTTTTGAGTGGGAGAAATGCGGTATTTTTACAGTAAACCTGGGTTCAGTAAAACGTATATATTAGTATGTTTTACCACTAATTAGGACCATTCTAAGACCATTTTCTTCAATGGTGTTTCTCTCGGAAATGCCCCGTTTTCGAGATATGCCCAGTTTTCATACCCCATACAAACTTGGGGGAGAGCCTGGGAATCCGGGGTTTTGGGTGGGAGAAAACACGCTGTACACTATGGCGTTGCCTTTATAATACACTTCTTAACTTTGTTTCTCTTAGAAATGACTCGTTTTCGAGATATGCCCCCGTTTTCATACCCCATACAAACTTGGGGGAGAGCCTGGGTGGGGGAAAACCCTATTGGCTATATTTTGTTTAGGGAATACTGTGTTTGAGCATCCTGTATCCATCTACGTTCCTGGATATTTACCCGGTAACTTCTTCTATTTGTTATACCGGTTTTATGCCCAGGTTAGGCCCGGTAGTTAGCCCAGGTTAGGTCCCGGTAGTTAGCCCAGGTTAGGTCCCGGTAGTCTGTCGTGGTCTAGGTTAGGTTAGGTCAGGTCAGGTTAGGTAATACTAATTCCCAAAATAACCATTTGATTTGAATATTTAGCCCAACCCAAGCCAACACGTGTTGTAACGCTGCTGTTTGGGCTATAATTGTATTTTATTGTATCGGTCTCGAAAACTTTGTTATTTCGCTTTTATTTCCGGTTTCAAGTGTTTATTTAAGACAATTACATATTATAAAGGCAACGCCATAGTGTACAGCGTGTTTTCTCCCACCCAAAACCCCAGATTCCCAGGCTCTCCCCCCAAGTTTGTATGGGGTATGACAACTGGGCATATCTCGAAAACGGGGCATTTCCGAGAGAAACGCCATTGAAGAAAATGGTCTTAGAATGGTCCTAATTAGTGGTAAAACATACTAATATATACGTTTTACTGAACCCAGGTTTACTGTAAATTTACCAAATAATTTGGTAAATATTGAATGAACTTGGTATACAAATAATTAAAAGAATTTGGTAAATATTAAATGAATTACCGTTATTGTGTACGGTTTTTCTACCTTCATTATTCACTTATGTAGACCATTCTAAGACTATTTTCTACCTTCATTATTCACTTATTTAGACCATTCTAAGACTATTTTCTACCTTCATTATTCATTTATTTAGACCATTCTAAGACTATTTTCTACCTTCATTATTCACTTATTTAGACCATTCTAAGACTATTTTCTACCTTCATTTTTCACTTATGTAGACCATTCTAAGACTATTTTCGGTAATAGTCAAGTGTTTGTCCATAATCTGCTTTCGACTCAAAGGTTTTCAGATTGCAATGTTTTATAGTGTGTTTTGAACTAATTTAGGTAATTCTGCATAAAAGTTCCATGTGGGTTTATTTTTTAGTTCCTGCCTATTTTTACTTGTTCTATTCATTAGTGACCATAATATTGATTGGAAACCACTTGGTTTATACATATTCCCTAACCCCTTCCATCTTGGTGGAGACCACTGGGAATCCGGGATTTTGGTTGTGGGAAAATATATAAATTAGTTTATCTTGGTTTTATAGTAGTTTGTTGAGACCCCCTTAACGGGAACCGCCTTGCCGAGGTGGGGGGGCTTGTGTGTCTCTGAGACCGGGCGAGCTAGACTAGAGGGCACTCCGGCCCCTGCTCTGCCCCGATATTGGGGAGAGAGGGCTTCCCATGCTAGGAAGGTCGCCAGTGAGAGACCAGACTAAATAGTTCCCATCTTTCAGTTCTTCAACTATCCTTCTTTTCATTTTATTTCCTTCCTGCTTGCTGTCACACCTTTTTCTGGCGCTATAGGACCTCGATGTTGCGGCGCCTAATATCCATCAATTAAATTAAATTAGTTTGTTGAGAAAATATGTATATAAGTTCCACACGGCAAATATGTACTATTTACATATATTTCAGTATGGAATAATGTTATATGTTTGTGTGTAATGAATATAATTGGCGGTTGCACTTACTTTAGCCAAATAACCTTTCGAAATATTGTGAGCGTAAGTTCAGCGCGGCGATTCAGACCAAGTTCAGCGTAGCAGTATAAGTCTACGGTATCTATATCCTAATGCACTAACCTCATTGCATTATCTACATTCTCGTGACAAAGTAGTTCCGAAATAACTGCACAGAATTACATATACTTGCAACTCAATCTGTGGTTACATGTCAGCGTTACATGCTTTGCGCAGTGGCAATATCGTAACCAATGAGGTTAAGAGGTGCGGCCACTGGGCACAAGCTAACATCAGCTATTGGGAAAATTTCAAAACACCTCGGTGACCTACCCTTCCCCAGGAAGGGTAGGTAAGTCTCACCCCGCCTCCACGCGGTAACCTCGGGTGACACCTTCCTAATTTTAATTTTATTTTATTGTAACTTGGAGGTGAAGCTAAAGGGGGAGGCGGTGTGGGGACAGTTTAGGTTCCCCACATATAGGTTTTAAATTTTTTTGTAAATTTTTTTGTATTGTATATATTTTAAGTGGATGTTTGTAGTTTTCTTTTATTTTATGTATTGCTGTGGTGTTTTTAATTTCTGACAATGCTGGTGGCCCGTGTCCCTCCGGGAATGAGCGCTGCGTTGGCCTTGCCAGCCACCAGCTGCCCCCCAATGGGGGGGAGGACGGCTGCGGCTAGTGGCGGGGAGGGGTCTCCGGTCTGTCCTGTAGGGGACAAGGGAGGGGAAGAATGCTTGAGAGTAGTTGGAATTAATGTGAATGGAATGACGAATGAAGTGAAAAGGAGAGAGATAGTAGAGTGTACGAGGAGGAGTAGGATAGATGTATGTGGAATAACAGAGACACATGTGAAAGGATGGGGTTTGGAAGAGAGTGGGGATGGAGGGAAGAGTGTGTTGTGGGAAGGAATGGAAGGAGGTGTAGCATGGACAGGTATGGATGAAAAGAGTAAAGGGAGGGGAAAAGAAGGATGTGCATTGTTGGTGTCTGGGAGGGTGTGGAAAGGAATAGATGGACATGGAAGGAAGGGTACAAGAATAGTATGGATGACTGGAAAGATTGGGATTGTTAAGTATGCTTGGGTCTGCGCATATGCTCCGGTAAATGCGCAGACCAAAGTAGGAAAGGAGAAAATGAGAGAGTTCTGGAATGATTTGATTGACTGCCTGAGGATATTTGAGAGTGGGAGGAGGATAGTGATGATAGGAGACATGAATGGGAAAGTAGGGAATGAGAAAAGAGGAAGTGTAGTAGGCAAGTGGGGTGTGAATGGAATAAATGAGAATGGTGAGTGCCTGGTGGATCTGTGTGCCGAGGCGGGGTTGTTCCTCGCCAACACCTGCTTCGAGCACAAACTGATCCACAGGTACACTTGGAAGAGGAGAGATGAAAGAGGTGAGCAGATGAGTCTGATTGATTATGTAGCTGTGGATGAAAGACTGAGAAAAGATGTGTTGGATGCAAGAGTGGTAAGAGGCATGTTCCAGTGCTCTGACCACTATGCGGTGTTGGCGAGAATTAGGGTCCGGGCAAAGTGGGAGTATGGTAGGAAGGATAGAGGGGGGAATGAAAGGGAGGTAGCAAATGGAAGATTGAATGATGTTGAGTACGGAGAGGTTTATAAGAGGGTGGGTGAGATGCTGGAGGATGCAAGGCTGAGTATGGGGGAGGGAGTGGGAGTGAATGATGCGTATGAGATGTTCAAGAATATAGTGATGAAGACAGCAGCAGGGGTTGTGGGTTATAAGGCACAGAAGAGGGGCAAGAAAGGGAGTGCATGGTGGACGGAAGAAATGAAAGATGCTGTAGATGAGAAAAGGAAAGCATATAGGAGAACATTGCAAAGGAATGTGTCTGAAGAAGTGAGAGAGAGATGGAAGAGAGATTATAATGCATGTAAGAGACAAGTGAAGAGGATGGTGAGTGAGAATAAAAGGAGAGTGGATGAGGAATTTGGTAGGAAACTAAGTGAAAAGTTTAGAGAGAACAAGAAATTATTTTGGAAGGAGGTAAAAAAAGAGAGAGGAGAAGGAAAGTCTTGTAGCGCGAGAATGAAGAGAGAGGATGGAGTTACGGTGAGTAGAAGTGAGGAAGTGAGAGAAGTGTGGAAGAGGCATTTTGATCGTTTGATGAATGAGGGGACGGGAGGGGAGGCAGTGGTGACATGCATGGGGATGGGGGCAGGTAGTGGACGACAGGATGCTCAGGGAGAATTAGGAAGGGAAGAGATTAGGAAAGCAATAGGCAAGTTGAAGATGGGAAAGGCACCGGGGGTAGATGGGATAACTGCTGAAATGTTAAAGTATGGGGGGGAGGTAGTGGTGGAGTGGTTGTTGCTTATATGTACAGCTCCGGACTGATCAATGGTCCACACTTCTTCCACCCTTGCCTTGGTGTGGGCCTCAACGGATATGGTATCACTGACAGGTGGAGGGGGGAGGGGAGAAATGTGGGCGGAGTTATATAGGGGGGGTAGCGTTACCAATGTTGAGCCATCCAGAAATTTGAATCCCGAACCACTTGTGATCATGGATGTGAACCACTCACTTGAAGGTGGTAGGAGAGGAGGGGTTGGGTTGGGGAGAGGGGGTTAAAGCTTCACCAGTGATCGAGATGGAGAGAATTATTGGATCAAGTAGCTAAATGTTTTCTTCTGTAATCTATATCCAACTCTGATGCTGCATTCCATGGGATATTCTTTATTATTTGAAATGAATCCAGATTTTACCTAATATAATTAACACGACACCAGTTTTTGATGACTAATGTATCAAGCGATGCACCACCTACCCAGTGTTAAGTTACATTTCAAGTAAATCCTTTATTTTTATCCTGTATCATTCATGACATTTTCTAAGAAACGTTTATTGTGTAACTGGTTACCAAAGGATAATAGTTATAGTGTAAGATGTTAATTACCCAATTACTACTCCATCTGTTCTTCCTCACCCCGTCCTCCCTTATTCAATTCACTGTTTCCTCTCCCTCCATCCCACCATTCCTTTACTCTCCATCTTACCACCACCACCATCATTCTGTGTGTTGCTACATAATCTGTTAATGCGCAAACACGACCAGAATAGAAATAATAGTGATATCTGGTATGCAAATACAATCCGTTATATATGACGAATATATTTATTACGTTTATTTATTTATCTGAGGTCAACATCTAGGCCAGCCATTCAGATGCCCAGTGTTAGTGAACCAATCACAACATTTAGAAGATATTGTGTCACAACTATTGTTATTACTAATTAAAATAGGGAAACATTGAAATCAGACATTTATTGGTTATTGTTTACATGACTTTGTCAGTTTAGGTGAAAGCTCCACAAGTCCTCGTCACGAAGCATTCAAACCCATAATCCAATTGGGTCTGTAGGCACCACACTGTAATTATAATAACCACAATTATAATAACTGTTAACTTATTATAACCTGAAGTTTATATTTCAACCTCACGTTTGCATTAAGCATGTGTAATGTTTGTTTTGTTGTCTTATTATTATTATAAGCACCTATATATGTATTGCTTTAGACCCTTAGCCACGATGATATACAGTATATACACTATTATACACTTCTATGAAGATATTAAGGCTTGAAATACTGTAGATTACATATTTCATTTCATTACTCATCAATTTGTTGCTAGTATCGTGTTCAACCACCCTCCTTCTCAATGACAGCCTGCAGTTGCTCGGGCATTGAGGCACCATGCCTCCTCACTGTATAATATATATGGTTTTCCCCGAAAAATCTCCCACTGTGTTCTGGTGTGACGTAGCAAATCTGTTGTGGTTCTCTGTCGTTCTGGCTCCCACGTGTTAACGATAGAACCTCATACATTTTCTATAGGGTTCATATCGCAGTCTTAAATAGACAAATCTATCACCTGCAAATAATCATATGCAGTAAACCATTTTTGAACTTTCCTCGCCATATGGATAGGGCATCGGTCGTGTATAGGACAGATAAGGGTGAGTAGTTGAAAAGAAATGAAAAACATTTAGAATATGTGCTTCATTATATTGCATTTGATCGATCTATTAAACAAAGACACTGTCTGTTGTTCACCCCCGTAGAGAGATACTGATTATAATTATTATCCTTTGGATATTAAGCAACAAATAACGGAGCCGAGACAATTAATTTTCTGTCTTCAGCTTTAACTGTATTCTTTTCACCCCTCATGCTGGTAGTCCCCCTCTTTATCACCTTTTCTCGCCGTAAAATAAACTTAATACCTATATCATTCAAGTAACTGGCAACCTCACACAACCTCCTCTCCCCTGTATTTTCTCTCTCTCTCTCTCTCTCTCTCTCTCTCTCTCTCTCTCTCATCCTTCCTTGCCTTCTGTAGTATTCTTTATCTTTTCTTTCTCATAATTTTAACCCTCTCATACGTTCTTTCAAAGTTTAATGACATAGGCCTTTTTCCCTTATCACCCATAGTCCTTCAAATTTATGTAAGCGAAATGATATGATAATATATATATATATATATATATATATATATATATATATATATATATATATATATATATATATATATATATATATATATATATATATATATATATATATATATATATATATATATATATATATATATATATATATATATATATATATATATATATATATATATATATATGACGGTGTGCAATCTTCTAACATGTTTACCATTGTGACCTGGTGTGACTGATGCCCCGAGGTGGCTGATACCTCGATCTGTGTTCATGGCAGGAAACCTAACCGCTGCGTATAGTGTCACGTGACACAAGTTTATCTTCTAACTAATTTATTTTGTGTTTTCTTCGCTACAGTTAAAACTATATAGTTCACAGATTTGACAATTAATACTCATATCAGTACGCCACCGTCTCAGTTGACGGAGAGGAACTATGTGATTCGGTACTTTCAGATTCATTCATTTCAACAGTTGACACAATATGGAACTGTTGGTCTGTCCTGAGTAACAATGTTTACTGTCATCCATATAAAAAGACAACTGAACCACTGTCGTTTCTCGTTGATGTATAAATATCTTATGTATTTATGGTGTAGTAGTCATTATGGTTTTATTCTTACCTCATCAATCCATGTCTGAGTTTCGGGAAGTGGGGGCAAGAGATGGGAAGTTAAGAGGATGCTGTCTGCTAAATTGGAGCTCTATGCATCCTCCAAACTTTGCCACGAAACTGATCCCTCATAAGAAACACCAAGGTCGTCTGCTTTCTGACATAGTCTGGAGTATTCATGGAACTTCAATTTTACAAGAAGATATAGTGTTCCCTTAAATGTATAGCCTACTGTGGTTAGAAATTAGTTCGCTTAACAAAATTACCTTTCGTCACACCAAGATTTACTCTATGTGGATAGATTATCTTTACGAAATCATATTTATCTTGTAATATAGACGATAAGGATATCTCTACCCAGGATCAAGAGAATACCCATTTATCAATTCAACTCATAACCTACCGAAATGTTCTGGAACGCAATAACGCTGACGTGCATATGTATAAAATTATTGTCAATAAGCTGGATCTAGAATTATTACTATTCATTAGTACTATCTTCAAGTAGAGAAAATTCATCTTTTCATTTCACTGGCTTGCGATAATTATCACCGTCGTCACCCCGTAGGGGGGTATTGCCTATAATAATTAATGTGGGCAATACATACAGGGTTTTGGCGCCCCTTCGGCCCCAGCCATTAGCTTTCAGTTCTTCAACTGTCCCTCTTTTCTTTTCATTTCCTTACTGCTTGCTGTCACACCTCTCTATCACCTTTTTCTGACGCTATAGGACCTCGATGTTGCGGCGCCTAATATCCATCAATCAATCAATCACCGTCGTCATCCCTGATATTTCCTTAAACTCTACGATATGACATCCAAGTCGACCGTGTTAAGACATAGCTGGTATTGTAATATGCATCAATATTGTAAGCTTATGTAATTTGAAACCCTGTGGGAGTAGCTTGTCCTATGTAGCCAACACCGTATGGAAAACATGTTGAAAGATTGCACACCGTCATATATAGTGTGGGCTGGTTACTCCATTGAAACAGTAGCATCCTTTGTTGTGCAATAAATGTTAATTTGTTTATATTGTTTTAATTATATTTGGTTATCAATATCATTCTGAGAACATAATTTTGTAGTTGAGCATAAAACATTGTTTTCAGTAGCATATAGAGAGATACATGAGAATTACGTTGACTACCATTACTGTCCTTGTGGTCCATATTGTGTCACATGTTCTGCACAGTAATGCTGGATGTAAGTAAAAGTAAGTTTATATATCTACATATATATTTTGATAACAAATGGCCATAATTCAGACTAGCAACATACTGGCAAATGTCAATACATGAAACCAATATTCCTTCTGATTTAAGAAGGCGAAATGCTGTGGGTGGGATTATGCAGGCAAGAATGCGTATCTACCAACACCTTTGTTCTACATAACTATTATCATATCATTTCGCTTACATAAATTTGAAGGGTGATAAGGGAAAATGGCCTATGTCATTAAACTTTGAAAGAACGAATGAGAGGGTTAAAATTATGAGAAAGAAACGATAAAGAATACTACAGAAGGTAAGGAAGGATGAGAGAGAGAGAGAGAGAGAGAGAGAGAGAGAGAGAGAGAGAGAGAGAGAAAATACAGGGGAGAGGAGGTTGTGTGAGTTGCCAGTTACTTGAATGATATAGGTATTAAGTTTATTTTACGGCGAGAAAAGGTGATAAAGAAGGGGACTACCAGCATGAGGGGTGAAAAGAATACAGTTAAAGCTGAAGACAGAAAATTAATTGTCTCGGCTCCGTTATTTGTTGCTTAATATCCAAAGGATAATAATTATAATCAGTATCTCTCTACGGAGGTGAACAACAGACAGTGTCTTTGTTTAATAGATCGATCAAATGCAATATAATGAAGCACATATTCTAAATGTTTTTCATTTCTTTTCAACTACTCACCCTTATCTGTCCTATACACGACCGATGCCCTATCCATATGGCGAGGAAAGTTCAAAAATGGTTTACTGCATATGATTATTTGCAGGTGATAGATTTGTCTATTTAAGACTGCGATATGAACCCTATAGAAAATGTATGAGGTTCTATCGTTAACACGTGGGAGCCAGAACGACAGAGAACCACAACAGATTTGCTACGTCACACCAGAACACAGTGGGAGATTTTTCGGGGAAAACCATATATATTATACAGTGAGGAGGCATGGTGCCTCAATGCCCGAGCAACTGCAGGCTGTCATTGAGAAGGAGGGTGGTTGAACACGATACTAGCAACAAATTGATGAGTAATGAAATGAAATATGTAATCTACAGTATTTCAAGCCTTAATATCTTCATAGAAGTGTATAATAGTGTATATACTGTATATCATCGTGGCTAAGGGTCTAAAGCAATACATATATAGGTGCTTATAATAATAATAAGACAACAAAACAAACATTACACATGCTTAATGCAAACGTGAGGTTGAAATATAAACTTCAGGTTATAATAAGTTAACAGTTATTATAATTGTGGTTATTATAATTACAGTGTGGTGCCTACAGACCCAATTGGATTATGGGTTTGAATGCTTCGTGACGAGGACTTGTGGAGCTTTCACCTAAACTGACAAAGTCATGTAAACAATAACCAATAAATGTCTGATTTCAATGTTTCCCTATTTTAATTAGTAATAACAATAGTTGTGACACAATATCTTCTAAATGTTGTGATTGGTTCACTAACACTGGGCATCTGAATGGCTGGCCTAGATGTTGACCTCAGATAAATAAATAAACGTAATAAATATATTCGTCATATATAACGGATTGTATTTGCATACCAGATATCACTATTATTTCTATTCTGGTCGTGTTTGCGCATTAACAGATTATGTAGCAACACACAGAATGATGGTGGTGGTGGTAAGATGGAGAGTAAAGGAATGGTGGGATGGAGGGAGAGGAAACAGTGAATTGAATAAGGGAGGACGGGGTGAGGAAGAACAGATGGAGTAGTAATTGGGTAATTAACATCTTACACTATAACTATTATCCTTTGGTAACCAGTTACACAATAAACGTTTCTTAGAAAATGTCATGAATGATACAGGATAAAAATAAAGGATTTACTTGAAATGTAACTTAACACTGGGTAGGTGGTGCATCGCTTGATACATTAGTCATCAAAAACTGGTGTCGTGTTAATTATATTAGGTAAAATTCATTTCAAATAATAAAGAATATCCCATGGAATGCAGCATCAGAGTTGGATATAGATTACAGAAGAAAACATTTAGCTACTTGATCCAATAATTCTCTCCATCTCGATCACTGGTGAAGCTTTAACCCCCTCTCCCCAACCCAACCCCTCCTCTCCTACCACCTTCAAGTGAGTGGTTCACATCCATGATCACAAGTGGTTCGGGATTCAAATTTCTGGATGGCTCAACATTGGTAACGCTACCCCCCCTATATAACTCCGCCCACATTTCTCCCCTCCCCCCTCCACCTGTCAGTGATACCATATCCGTTGAGGCCCACACCAAGGCAAGGGTGGAAGAAGTGTGGACCATTGATCAGTCCGGAGCTGTACATTGGCTTGGAGGCAGGGAGAGGTGCCAGAGGATTGGAGGAGGGCTAGTATTGTACCGTTGTATAAGGGGAAGGGGAGTAAGGAGGAATGTGGTAGTTATAGGGGAATAAGCCTTCTTAGTGTACCGGGGAAGGTGTATGGAAAGGTTCTAACTGAGAGACTGATGGAAGTGACAGGGAATAAAGTTGGTGAGGAACAGGGAGGGTTCAGAAAGGGTAGAGGATGTGTGGACCAGATATTTGCGCTAAAATCGATAGTGGAGAAATATATAGGGAAGGGTAAGAAGTTGTATGCTGCCTTCATGGACTTGGAGAAGGCATACGATAGGGTTGATAGGAGAGCTATGTCAGAGGTGTTGAGAATATATGGTGTTGGGGGATCTCTACTGAAAGGTATTGAGGCTTTTTATGCAGATGCAAAAGCATGTGTGCGGGTAGAGGGTGATCTGAGTGAGAGTTTTAATATTAGTGTAGGGCTGAGACAGGGATGTGTTATGTCACCATGGTTGTTTAATATATATATGGATGGGTGTATGAGAGAGATGAAAGCCAAAGTGAATGGTCTGGGGGTGAAGTTGAGGCTGAATGAAGTAAATTGGTCCTTGGCGGCAAGTTTGTTTGCAGATGACACTGTGCTGATGGCTGAGAGTGAAAGGGAGTTGCAGAGAGTGGTGGACGAATTTCAGTCTGTATGTAAGCGAAGGAAACTGAAGGTGAATGTGGGTAAAAGTAAAGTGATGGTGTTTGAGAGAGCAGAAACTAAAGTGATTGACTTTGCTACACCTTACAGAGTGGAAGTACCAACTGGGACGAAGTGTGAGATAACCCTAAGGGGTGAGAGGATGGAGGAAGTGAAGGAGTTTAAGTACCTGGGGACAGTTATGTGTAAACATGGAAGTATGGAAGGAGAAATTAGGGAGAGAGCAGTGAAGGGTAGACAGGTCATAGGATCACTGGGGAGGATAATGAAGGGTAGAAGTGTGAGTATGGAAGTGAAAAGGGGACTGAGGAACAGTATAATCTTGCCAACACTGACGTATGCGTCGGAGACCTGGACATGGAGTAGGGCTCATCAGTCAAGAATAGGTGCTGTGGAAATGAGTTATCTGAGAGGTGCATGTGGACTGACAATGTGGGATGGAGAAAGTAATGAGAGTGTGTATAAGAGATGTGGTATGAGTGAGAAGGCAATTGGTATTGAGTGTGGAGTGGTTGAGAGAGTGAAACGTAATACTTTGAGGTGGTTTGGACATGTAGAGAGAATGCAAGGTGAGGAGTTTGTAAAGAAGGTGTATGGAAGTGAAGTTGAGGGATGTGGTGTGAGAGGCAGACCACCAGTAAGATGGCAGAACAGAGTGGAAGAGTATGTGAAGGAGAGAAACGTGAGGGGGAGGGGAGGGCTGGACCAAGTAAGGAGGGAGTGTTGGAACAGGGAAGACTGGAGACTTTTCTGCCGTGGCCACCCCCTTCGGGGGAGTTCCCGGAGGGAACGAGGCGTCAGAGCTATAGATAGATAGATAGACATGCATTTTAACTACCTTTATTATTATTATTATTATTAGAGCCGCACAGTGTTACCACATCCAGCTAGTTCCCAGGAATTTTCCCCGGTCACTTTATGATAGTTTACACCGGTTATATCCCGGTAGTTTGCCCAGGTTAGGTCACGGTAGTCTGTTGTGGTATAGGTTAGGTAAGACTAATCTCCAAATAATGTTATAAACATTTCTTGAGAGAAACACCATAGATGAAAAGTGTGTTAGGCGCGGCTTCCACTAGCCCGTCACCGTCATCACCGTCACCGTTAGTGACGTCACGAACACGACGACCGCTCGCTTTGGAGGAGATGAGCACCGTCAACGGCGACGGTGTTGTTGTTGTTGCCTACCCATACTAGCCTACCCGCACTAGAACAAGATGGACATGGATGACGAGTTTATAGTTGCTGCTCTTAAATTAATTTAAAATCATAGTTAAATGCGGCTTCAGGATACAAAACAAACGCACATTTTCTAGTTTAATTTATTTTCATCTTTTATTCATCTGTTTAGGAAATCAAATTTAGTTCCCTCTTTACGTCGTTAATAAATGCAATTACCGACTACGTGGGCCTGCTGGACTCTATCGGCAATATCGTTTAGTTGGAATCTTATAGAAGAGGAGCTGTGAGGAATATATTCACCAGTAAAGTGATGAGGAGGACTGCCTGTCTGTGTAGTGTGTACCACCAGTAGGCCTACACGGTGTTCCTAATGTTTTTGTTTACATGAGCTGTGCAGCCGAGATGCGCAAGAATGTGCGGTGTTATCACATTTCCAGATTCATCTATAAAAAAGTGGTCACGATCCATGAATGCACACACTTTATGTAAATACATTTAAATATTTATATGACTAATGTGATCTCATATCTTTTTCCGAGTGCAATTGCTTAATATTCCTATTTTCATAATAACCAAGATATCCAACACCATGGATGGTAGTCAACACCGCCCAAGTCACTCCGTCAAAAGATGAAATTATTCATCTTTTGCTGGTGTGCCGTCAGCGTGATGGGCCGGAGCTCACGGGCCTTTGATTTCCATTTCAGCCTCCGTTCGTGACGTCACAAACGGTGACGGTGATGACGGTGACGGGCTTAGTGGAAGCCGCGCCTTAGAATGGTCCAAAATAGTGGGTAATTGACAAAGAAGTGAAATGCCTGGGGTTAAGAAAGTGGAAAAATGAAATGGAACAAAAGGAAACTCTTGTATGGTATAAGGAGAAAGAATGTCCAGAGTATGTGAAGTGGTATGAGGGAAGTCTGGGTGGTGATCTACTCTTTGTATGGTATAAGGAGAAAGAATGTCCAGAGTATGTGAAGTGGTATGAGGGAAGTCTGGGTGGTGATCTACTCTTTGGAACCAGAGCACAATGTATGGAGGTGAATGTAAGAAGTTGTAGATGGTGTGAATCCCGAAGCAAGGTATGCCAGATGTGTGACACAGGAGAGGATGAAACGGTAGAACATGTGATGCTGCCAGGGATGTGAGAAGTAGGAGAGAGACAGAACAGAGATGATGCAGATCATCTTGACTGAAATGGAATGTGATGGAATGGAATTAACAGGGAGAGAATGGATGATATTACTGTTAGGTTTGTGTGAGCAGACCACAGATGAGATGAGATGATTGGTGCTGTGAAAGAATTCTTGGAGAAAATGTGGTATGCAAGATGTAGAAAGTGAATAGATATGCATGGGATTGATTTTTTTCCTATTTCTATTTACAGGAGCTGCTGATACAAAGGCCAACCCTGGAATAAACACCCGGGGTTCCTGTAACAGCAAAGAACAAGAGCAAGGGTGTGTAGCCTTTTCAACGGCACATATCTTATTTGTTTTATCCTTTGCTCTTGTTCCATGTCTCCTTTAATTAATTAATCTTATTTTTATTTTATTTTATTTTGTTTTATAGAAGTTATATAACGCTATATTTAATCTATAATATATTGCCAGCATCACTGATAACTATAACTTCTGGCAACACTGACAACAACCTCCCCTGGCACTGGCAACACTGACATTCTGACAACAACAACTGTAAGTACTCAACACCTCATGGTCCATAGTAAAAAAAACATTCGTGGTGCATACGATGGCATGGTACCGATACGATGACACCACATACAAACCAGAGAGCCGTCGTACAGTACCACACCATCGTATACACCACGGATGTTCTTGAATATGGCCTATTTAGTTGTATTTTTGTTATCTGTTTCTCCGTGGCCATGTGTCTTCTATAGATAAAATGGACATGTATTATAGAATGAAAAATAATCATTTGGTATACAAATAATAAAAATAATTTGGTAAATATTGAATGAATTTGGTATACAAATAATAAAAATAATTTGGTAAATATTGATTGAATTACCGTTATTGTGTACGGTTTTTCTACCTTCATTATTCACTTATTTAGACCATTCTAAGACTATTTTCTACCTTCATTATTCATTTATTTAGACCATTCTAAGACTATTTTCTACCTTCATAATTCACTTATGTAGACCATTCTAAGACTATTTTCTACCTTCATTATTCACTTATTTAGACCATTCTAAGACTATTTTCGGTAATAGTCAAGTGTTTGTCCATAATTTGCTTTCGACTCAAAGGTTTTCAGATTGCAATGTTTTATAGTGTGTTTTGAACTAATTTAGGTAAGTCTGCATAAAAGTTCCATGTGGGTTTATTTTTTAGTTCCTGCCTAAAGATGGAAGGGGTTAGGGAATATATATAAACCAAGTGGTTTCCTATCAATATTATGGTCACTAATAAATAGAACAAGTAAAAATAGGCAGGAACTAAAAAAACTTGGATCTCTTATGCAGAATTACCAGGGTTTTTTCTCTCTTAATAATATTAAGAGGGTGCGGTAATAGGGGACAGGCTTGGGGGGAGTTTAGGGGAGTGCGGGAATAGGGGGATAGGCTTGGGGGGGTTGTGGGGGGTGCGGGAGTAGGAGGACAGGCTCGGGGGGGAGGGGGTGCAGGAATAGGGGACAGGCTTTCTAATCATCCCAGGCCTGTCCCCCTATTCCTGCACCCCCCCTAAGCTTGTCCCCTACTCCCACCCCCCCTTAATAATAATAATAATTGTAGGCTACACATACAAACATACATATTGTGTGTGTTACTTATGTATACAAATTTTCCAGGCTGTGTCTACATGGCAGAAACAACAAAAGTGTAAACAACAACAACACCAAGATGGTATTTATAATTATTATTATTGTTATGGTATTATTATTATTATTATCATTAGTATTATTATTAGTATTATTAGATAAATTTACAAAAGGACTGTGTTCACTATATTGTATATTTGGTAAATATTGAATGAATTGCCGTTACTGCGTATGGTTTTTCCATTTTCATCACCCACTAATTTAGACCATTCTAAGACTTTTCTTCTATACCATTTCCTCCATAAATGCCCCATTTCCAAAATAGGGCATATTCAAATGGGGCATTTTGAAATTAGCCTGACCTAACCTAGACCGCATCAGACTACCAGGACCTAAACTAGACAAACTGCCGGGATATGACCAATGTAAGCTATCATAAAGTGATCGGGGTTTTTGCCTTGGGCCGCGTAGTGTTACCACATCTTGCTAGGTCCAGGGAATTTGCCCCAGTCACTTTATGATAAGTTTACACTGAGAGAAACACCATAGTTGGAAAGTGTGTTGGAATGGTCCAAAATAATTAGTAATGATACTAAAATATACAATATAGTGAACATAGTTCTTCTGTAAATTTACCTTATTATTATTATTGGATAAATTTTCGGTAAATATTGCAATTATTTTTCTGCGTCCTCGATTTTCACACTTTCTGTTCAACCAAAATTGTCCATTTCTTTTCCCGTTGTATTTTAGAGACTGTTATGTGGAATACGTAAATAACCTTAATAACATTTGTATACATTTACCTTTGTATGTATTTACTTTGAAATGGGAGCGAGGTTTTCCTAGCGGGTCCTCGACTTCCCACCTCTGATTGCAGTGTTGCCAGATTAAGGAATACATCCATGTTTTAGACAAATTTTGTCCATACGGGAAATTGTAAGAAGAATGTTCAATAAGTAGTCCAGTTGGGCGGGAAATTCAATAGTTTAAAATTGGGACAAATAATTTTTAAACACCAGATGAAATAACCTGACCTATCTCACCTAACCTAGACTGTTGCTACCTTTGAGACCTATCTTAATGTCCTTTGAGACCTATCTTAATGTCCTTTGAGACCTATCTTAATGTCCTTTGAGACCTAACTTAATGTCCTTTGGGACCTTTAAAAATAAAATAGATACTGTTGATAGGAGCTAAAAGTATCCTGATTGGGTGGGTCAGGTGTATTGTACACAACAACTGTATTGGGTGTATTGTACACAACTGCCTGCTGGACCTTTCACAATGTTGCCAAGGGGATCTGGTAACACTATCCGCCCGACCTTAGTTCGGCCCTCCTCTACAAAAATGTTGTATCTGAAAATTGAAATATCTAACAAAAGTATTCATTTTTTTCACATGATAATTCCACTGGGTATTGATAAAGGTAACCAAATGCTACCTAACCCAACTTAACCTAACCATTAGTTCACTGGTGCAGATAATCACAATATTAGCTGAAGGTTTTGGTATGACATTACTCAATGTAAGAAATACGTCATTTACTATATAAATCCGCTGAAAAAAACGGTTACACTCCCAAAACGGTAAATATTGAAAGAATTGCCGTTATCATGTACAGTTTTTCTACCTTCATATTTATTTCTTTCTTTCTATAAAATGATTAAATTTAACACATAATATTATTTTATAGTACAGTAGTCCCTTGTTATCGACGGGGGTTAGGTTCTTAAGATGGCCGTAGATAAGAAAATCCGTCGATACCACATTAGAGTATAAAAAAAAATTCCTTTACACATTAACATAACATATTAAAGTACTGTACTGTACTGTACAATATATATATTATATATACAGTTGGACCTCCAAATACAGATATGGAAAAAGATTATCAGAAGATCAGAGATATCCGAGGGCTTAAATTTGATGCGTATGACTGACTGTCTGCCTGTACACCCACTCTCTAAACTACGTGTGCTTTCACTCGTATCTCTGGTTCCCATACACAGCTAATGACTAAAAATAACTCTAAACTTGAGCCCAAAGTATGGAAAATGAATTATTTTAAAGGTTGTTCATTCTAAAAGGTTAGGCCTAATAGTGTGTGTAGTGCGTGACGAGTTGACAAGTTCAGTTAACACCAATAATTCATGAGTTTCTACTCATACAATCATATTTCCTTAGTTTTTATTAATTATTCTTTGTAATTTTCTCATACCGGAAAATCCCCGCATAGGTCACTCGGACACCAAAATTGAAATTTTTATTACCACTTTAAAAATTTCGGACTTGGGACTGTGTTGACACCTCTTCTCCCGCGCTCCTTCCCCCCCTACCCTCAGTCTCTATTCACCCTAGCTCAAGGTCAAAGGATTATAGGCCTAGCCTGCCTTGTCACGCGCTCATTTTTAGTAATTACGAGTTATTAATCACCAGCTTCAACACTCAGTCATGTCAGGTGGTGCATGTACAAAAAGGAAGGTCATATCCTTCCAAAGCAAGCAGGAAGGTTTTTCTCGAACAGAGAAAGAAGGAAACACCAGAATAGGCTCAATAAAATGTAAACAAACGATATCACGCTATCTCCCCCCTTCCCCCTACCACCACACATGCTTACGACTCATTTCATTCATGAGTTGTCTGCGAAAACCTTAATAAATATTGTTATATGCATTTAATATCTTTAAAACTAATTGTAATACTGTATTTACATTTGTAAAGTAACAGTACTGAACACTTCTCTTCACTTTTATACTAAATAGCTAGTCCGTGGATAATATCCGTTGATAACGAGGGAGTACTGTATATACAAGTGAATAAGGAAGAATTACAGTATATTATATTTCCTTATATTAATGATTGGTAATTATCTATTCTATTCTATTCTATTCTATTCTATTCTATTGCCGTTGTGGAAGAGTATGTGAAGGAGAGAAACGTGAGGGGGAGGGGAGGGCTGGACCAAGTAAGGAGGGAGTGTTGGAACAGGGAAGACTGGAGACTTTTCTGCCGTGGCCACCCCCTTCGGGGGAGTTCCCGGAGGGAACGAGGCATCAGAGCTATAGATAGATAGATAGATTGCCGTTGTCTATTATGATGTTTTTACCTTTACCCACTAATTTATATCATTCTAAGACACTCTTTTTCTATGGCATCATCTTCGGAAATGCCTCGTATCTAAGATTAGTCATATTCAAATGGGGCATTTTCAAATCAACCTGACCTTACCTAACCTAACCTAGACCACAGCAGACTACCGGAACTTAATCTCGGCCTACTACCGGAACTAGCCAGATGTGGCAACACTGCTACAAAATGGCAATAGTCTAGATAAATACCCAAAATAATAAAACTTAATACATATATCCTTTTATAATATATACAAGTGAAAAGAGAAGGAAAACAAGTCAAATACAGCAATCATCTCGCTCATATAAGATAATTAAATTTAACACAGGCTCAGTAAATCTGGTAAATATTGAAAGAATTGCCATTATTGTGTACAGTTTTTCTACCTTCATTACCCACTTATTTAGACCACTCTTAAGACTATTTTTTTCTATGACATTTTCTCCGCATGATATTGCAAGATATTCAAAAACTATATACAGTAAAAGTTCCTTAATCCGGAAGGCAGGGGGGTTGAGACCTCTGAATTAACGAAAATTCCGTGTTTTTGGAAAATACCCCCCAAAATATGTATAAAATACTCTTGATTACTTTTGAATACAGGTTTCTCTGTCACACGTAATTTATGATGGGTGTAGGGGGTGGTGGGAGGATCGCAGCTGTTGCCAGGTCTGCTTGATGAAATTTCCCTAACTTCACCTTTAAAATTTCCCATTGTGCCTCAATAATTTCCTGTTTATTCTTGAACAATTATGGTCTTCTTAGTTCTTCAGCTGGTAGAAATTTTCCTGGTTATTATTGAACCATCTTTATATAATTTCCCTGTGTGTATTTCAAAATTCCCCAAAACTGAGAAATTTTGTAGTGGACACAACAAAATTATATAAAGATAGTTCAAGAATATACTGGGAAATTTCTACCAGACGAAATATATAAAATAAAGACTGTCAATGTTCAAGAGAAAAGTAAACAGGGAATAATTGAGGCAATAAGGGAAATTCTGTTGTTGAAGTTGGGGAAATCTTGTGCATCAGACCTGGAACCACTGACTGTCACATATAATTTATGAGTGTCGGGAGGGGGTGGTGGGATGATGATAATCGCAGCAGACACTTGTAATTTAATGTCTTATGAGGTCTCAACTTCTTAGTGGTCTTCTTTGGTGGTTTACTAGGAGCCATCATGAATACACTCCCTGGAGATACGAGAGGAATGCACATGAGGCAGGTACTGAATCGACTGAACCATAAAAACACACACTGGTTGGGAAAATGGCGGGAGTTCGGCTCATTATTTTTTGGTAATAATTATCATTATTATTTTTTTGCAATTCTTTGGGATACAGTAATTATGGGTAAAATTGGTGTACCCAAAAAGTTCCGGGGGTGCGAGCATTCCGAGGTGTAGACCTCCGGATTAAGGGACTTTTACTGTATTCTGAATCAGCACCACCGGCAAAGTATTTTATGACATAACTTGAGTAAAAATTGCGTTAAAATGTCAAATATTATATTTATCGGTTAGAACCTTTAAGAAGAGCTGCTAAAAACACACGCCAAATGTACAATTGCAGACACCTGAAATGGAGGCCCCTCATAGAGGATAGGGTTTGATGAGACGACGTATTTATTGTGAGTGTGAGATTGTGTGCATGTATTTAGCATAGAGTATACAATAAGACTTTGTGTGTGTGTGTGTATATGTCTGTAAAATTCATGCCAAAATAACCATTAAAACATGGATAATGATACGTCTGGGAAGCCTCCATGGTTCTACTGCTCATCTTATCTGCCGCTCAGCGTTAAACAAACAATAACACCGGTGACTGGGCGATAGCTGCTCCATCTTACATCAAAAGGTTGAACCAGGCTCTGTATGGCATTACAACACTGCTAAAATATGGCCAAGAGACACTGGTCATGTTTACATATCAGTATTCAATATCAAACAAAATACCTCTGGAGCTATTTTGAAAAATCTTGGGTGATATTGCCCAAGTTCAATATCATATTGAACTTACTGCTCGTGTGAACGGCTAATAAAGTCGAGTTCAATATTTCTTTATTGGATATTGGGCAAGATATCTTGATCATGCCCTCACATTGTAGTGACCTGAAAAGGCGAATCTCGTCACTGGGCTAATGGAGTACTTCTTTAGCCCATTGCTAGAGGTCCCGGGTTCGATCCCTGGTATAAACATCACTCCGAGTTTTAAGAGAGATCAATTTCTGGCACCCTACAACATGCACATGCCTCAGGTTCAATGTCACCCATCACCATCATTTATACTTTGTATTTCAAGACTCAAATGAACTTCTATACATACAAAGAGGTAGGAGGAGAGTTTGGAGGCATAATTAAGGGGAAAATACACTTTGGATACATTGGAGTGCCTTGATTTCTTCAACGTATTATGCCAGGAAACAGGAGCTGAGGAACAAAATTTGTTAAATATTTAGAGAATTGTCATTGTCGCGTACTGTTTTCTACCTTCATTACTCACTTATTTACACAATTCAAAGATTATTTTCTTCTATGTAATTTTGTCTGCAATTGCCCCATTTCCAAGATGGGGCATTTTGAAATTACCCTGACCTTACCTAACCTAACCTAGACCACAACAGACTACCAGGACCTAACCTGGGCAAACTACTGGGAAATAATCATGGTATAGTACAGGAAATGACCGGGGCAAAATACTGGGACCTAGCCGGATTTGGCAACACTGCTACAAAACTGCAATTCTTTCAATAAATACCTAAAATTAATGGTGGCCTGTTGCTGGGAATAGATGAATTGATATTAGGCACTGCAACAATGAAGTCATATGGCGCCTTGCTTGGAATAGTTTGGAGTAATCAGTTACTCTAGATTTACCAACACTGTACTTCCCCTTTAAGGACCCTGTGATCATGTATAAGGCTTCTGATTCCTCCTGACACTGCCACGAAACAAACTCCTTCCATATAGGTATTCCAGTAGGGAGGTATTGTCTATACTCTGACTCTATAGTGATGTGGCCAATACTTTAAGGGTGTAAGGATTTTGGCACCCCTTAGGCCCCAGCCACTAGCTTTCAACTCTTTAACTCTCCATCTTTTCCTTCCCGGTTGCTGTTAAAATATATTTTTGTTTCAGATAACACCGACACCATAACAGAGTGGTTGGCTGCCCTGACACCAGCAACAGTGTGGTTGGCTGCCCTGACAACAGTAATAACCAAGTGGTCATATTGGTGGTAGAATAAAGCTGTGTTAGTGATGGAGATGGAAGGAAGTGACACCATCAATGTTGTCAGAGAAGAGAAGTGTAACAAGTTGGTCTGTCAACATTGTGGTCAAAAGTATTGTCACAAAAGCAGTCTCACTCGCCATTTGTTGACTCATACTGGAAAGAAAATGTTTATATGTGATGAGTGTGGTAAAGAGTTTAGTTGGAAATCTGACCTTAAGCAACACATACTTATTATACACACAGGAGAGAGGAACTTTGAATGTGGTGAATGTGGTAAAAAGTTTGGGACAAAGGGTGAATTAAAGCAACACATACTTATGCACACAGGAGTGAAGGACTTTGAATGTGAAGAATGTGGTAAAAAGTTTCGGACAAAGAGTGAGCTAAAGACACACATACTTATACACACAGGAGTGAAGAACTTTGAATGTGAAGAATGTGGTAAAAAGTTTCGGACAAAGAGTGAGCTAAAGACACACATACTTATACACACAGGAGTGAAGAACTTTGAATGTGAAGAATGTGGTAAAAAGTTTCGGACAAAGAGTGAGCTAAAGACACACATACTTATACACACAGGAGAGAGGAACTTTGAATGTGAAGAATGTTGTAGAAAGTTTATGAGAAAGGACGTTCTAAAAAAACATATACTTATACACACAGGAGAGAGGAACTTTGAATGTGAAGAATGTGGTAGAAAGTTTATGACAAAGGGCGATCTAAATAACCACATACGTATACACACAGGAGAGAGGAACTTTGAATGTGAAGAATGTGGTAAAAAGTTTGTGACAAAGGGTGTATTAAAGCGACACATACTTATACACACAGGAGAGAGGAACTTTGAATGTGAAGAATGTGGTAAAAAGTTTGTGACAAAGGGTGAGTTAAAGCAACACATACTTATACACACAGGAGAGAGGAACTTTGAATGTGAAGAATGTGGTAAAAAGTTTGTGACAAAGGGTGAGTTAAAGCGACACATACTTCTACACACAAGAGTGAAAAAAAAAAAATTTGAAGGACTTTGAATGTGAAGAATGTGGTAAAAAGTTTGTGACAAAGGGTGTATTAAAGCGACACATACTTATACACACAGGAGAGAGGAACTTTGAATGTGAAGAATGTGGTAAAAAGTTTTGTTAGAAATCAGGCCTTAACCCCTGCAGACCGGGAGGGGGGGTCCCTGCCTCCACATTTCTACCCTGCCGCTAGTGTCAAAATTCCTCGATTTGCCCTATATTCACAACGCTCACACTCTTAACCTATATAGTGTACTGACTTCAAAATTGTTCCATCCTTACCTTCAACTCTTCCTCTTTCCAATGGTACCATCGGGAGGGCTGTACGATGAATAGTTGTGGAGATAGGGCGAGTTGAAGTGGACCATGTTTGTGCGTGAGACAGCGGTGTGTCTGTGTGTATGCGTGAGTGCGGTGTGACTGCGGCATGGGAGTTCAGTTTCCCGCCCAAGTCCCTTGTCAACTCACTCGTATTACTACTATTATGTATCGTATGTCATGATTTCAACACTAAAAATAGTATGAACACTTGTAGGAATATATCATCGTGTAACTGTCACTTAGAAAATGATAAACAAACCGACTTGTACCGTAGGAAACACGTATATTTACTATCAATTGTGCCTGTATGGATGTGTTTTGTGGTGTTATTTTCTTATTACTACACCATTATATATCGTGTGTCATGATCTATACACTAAATAATAATTTGTAACCTTGTAGGAATATCATGGTGTCACTCACGTACATATATTCACTACAGTATTGTCTTACGATCGTTAGAGCACAAATTCGGACAAGGGCAATTACTTAAAAATCGCCCAGCCATCGTGGGGTCCCAGAATCGACTGAGTGGGTAGCGGATCGATATTGTGAGTGTAGTTTCTCGCCCAACGACAAGAAAAACTAGCCCTACAGGGCGCGAAATAGCGCTAAATCGTTGTGACGGTAGGTGCTGTTACCCGGTTCCTTACGTAAGACGCTCTATCACGTCAACCGGTCTTTAGGGGTTAATAGTCATTTAACCCTTAACGTCCGGTCCGCGGTCATAAACGGACCCAGGAAACCTCCGGGTGGTGTCGTACACCCGTGCCATGTGGTGACCGGACGAGATGAAGCACCGCTTTTGCCAATGTCGGCATTTGCGAGCCCAATTTGGCGGGTTTTTTTTCACTTGGCTATACTTCACCACCATCCCTACCAATCACCATCGTCACTCAGTGTGTTACTGTCTGTAAACATGGATGGATGTGGATTAGATTTCTCGTGCGTGTTCGATTCTGTGGTGCGCCACGCGTACTTACAACACTGACTGCCACCCGCGCGGGCCACGTTCAGTTGTCGTCACAGCCACGCCACCTAAGCGAACACGGCCGCGCTCACACGAAAAAGTACCCTTCATTCCTCACTTACTTTCTCGGCAACGGAGAGTCGTAGAGAGCTGGGGTTTTTTTATTGGAAAGAGGAAGAGTTGATGGTGCTAACAAGACCAAATTTAAGTTGTTCAGTATCGTAGTTTAGACGTACAGAGTAAGTGGAATAGAGCGATTTTGGAAAAATCGGCCAAAAGCGCCCGGCCACACAGTAGGGACAGTAAGACTAGCCCCGGGCTGACAAAATGGCTATCCATAGTTTTCCCGTCGCGGAGGGGTTAAGAGTTCATACAGGAGTTAAGGATTTTGAATGTAATGAATGTGGTAAACAGTTTGGTTGGAAATCTAACCTTAATCAACATATAAAAGTTCATTCAAGAGTATAGGATTTTGAATGTAATGAATGTGGTAAAAAGTTTACTGACAAATCCCAACTCATGTTACACAAAACTGTTGACACATTTGTGTTGTGGCAATATCATAACCAATGAGGTTAAGTGGTGCGGCCATTGTACACAGGCCACCATCAAACATTGGAAAGTTTTCAAAACATCTCAGTGACCTATCCTTCTTCAGGAAGGGTAGGTAAGTCTCATCCCGCCTCCACGTGGTAACCTCGGGTCACACCTCCCTAACTTTAATTTATTTTATTGTAAAAGGCTGGAGGTGAAGCTAAAGGGGGAGGCGGTTCCCCACATATAGGTTAAAAAAAAAATTGTAATGTATAAATTTTAACGACATTTATATTTTTAAGTGTTTATGTGTAATTTTCTTTCTTTTTTAATACTGTGTTGGTTTTTAAACTTGACAATGCTGATGGCCCGTGTCCCTCCAGGAATGAGCACTGCGGTAGCCTTGCCAGCCACCAGCGGCTCCCCAATCAGGGGGAAGGACGGCTGCGGCTAGTGGTGTGGAGGAGTCTCTGGTAGTCCCTTTGGGGGGCAGGAAAGGGGAAGAATGCTTCAAGGTGGTTGAGATCAATGTGAATGGAATGGTGCATGAAATGAAAAGGAGAGAGATAGTGGAGTGTTACAGAAAAAGTAGAATAGATGTGTGAGGCATAACAAAGATGCATGTGAAAGGATGGGGTTTGGAAGAGAGTGGGGATGGAGGGAAGAGTGTGTTGTGGGAAGGAACGGAAAGAGGCCTAGTATGGACGGGTATGGATGAAAAGAGTAAAGGGAGAGGAAAAAAAGGTTGTGCATTGTTGGTGTCTGGGAGGGTGTGGAAAGGAATAGAGGGAGTGTTGGAACAGGGAAAACTGGAGACACTTCTGCCGTGGCCACCCCCTTGGAGGAGTTCCCAGAGGGAACGAGGCATCAGAGCTATAGATAGATAGACAATTCACACGTGAAATAAAACACTGAACATAAGCGGTGGCAAACAATGATTGCTCCCTTCCCCCCTAAGCATGATAGTAAAAAACTGAAAATATCAAGAGGTAGTACATTATATTGTAGGTGTATGGTGACAAGGTGAGTATTCAGTGTTGATTCCACAGTGGTATTAGTTTGTTAGCTTACCAACCAACCACACCTGTAAGGCTTTATTATTTCCCCAAAACAGTATCCACATTAACAAATTTTATCAACAGTTAGATGATAATGATCACTGCATACATTACTCACCAAGTTCATTAAATAATTCCCTCATAAGTCATTTACATGGCTAAGATTTTTTCGTTTGCATGCTTACAAACCAATACCAACCACTGTGGAATGGACCGCCAGTGTTGCCTCCATTGGCATCATGAACAGCTTGAAGACCAGCAGGGTAGGAAGACAATAGTGACTCAAAAAGCTCTGGGTTGAACTCCATTCCCTGAAGCACAGCATTGATATGCTCCTCTATCTTGGTATGAATTTATTGAATTGATAAAGGTTCAGACAACATCCTTTTTTCAACCTCGTCCTTCAAGATACATCCAACATTTTCACAGATCAGGAGAATTACTGGGCCACTCGTCATTGCCAAAGAAGTCAATGTTGTTGTCCTTGAAAAGGTTCAAAGCACTTTCACATATGGTGCTTCTTTTCACTGTCATTTAACACAGCAGCACACATGTTGATACAAGCAAAGAAGAAGAATTGAATATACTTTCAGATTATATCACCATCATATTTATAGCTAATACAGTATTTGTCTAGCAGGGGGGTGGAGTAGGCTATCATTGTTTACCACCCTTTAATAAATGTGGAACAAAATTAATTATTAGATGTATTGTTAAAAAAAAAAAAAATGTCGCACACACACAACATAAAGATGACAGTAATGTTTGGTGACAGGTTGGTGTCTTAATATTAAATGTATCATTAGAACTTAAGTCTGATATAATATAATATAATGTGGTCTTGATATATGTTAAAATAACAGCTGCTGTTTGTAGTGACAGGTTGGTGTCTTAAAGGACCCTGTGATGTAGTCAGAAAATTGGAGGTAAATGAGTCCTTCAATTACTGCTATGAAACACCACCTACATGGAAGGAGTTTGTTTTGTGGTGTAGTCAGGAGGAATCAGAAGCCACTAATTCTCATATACGATCACAGGGTCCATAATATTAAATGTATAGTATATGTAGGACTGATGTGTGTGTGTGTGTGTGTAGAGGTAGTGGTAGTGGTGTTTGTGGAGTGGATGTTGCTGATATTGTAAACCCTGAATATAAAATGAATAAATCCTTGTATCCATCACTGTCTTCATTTTACACTCAGTTCCTCATTGATGACCACAAAATGTATGTGTGTTCCCAGCCTTCTGTTATTCATTACCATTCTCACCCTGTGTTTAAAGAACCCAGGCTTGTGTTAGTCATTACCATACACACTAAGGGATTTACTGACCCTGTGTTAAAAGGCTAGTGAGTGTGTTCCCAGACTTGTGCTATTCATTAACATTGCCTTGGAGGCAGGGAGAGGTACCAGAGGACTGGAGTAGAACCATAATTATGACTTTGTATAAGGAATGGTATGGGGACTAGGGATGAGTATGGTAACTATAATGGAAAAAGCCTTCGTGTGACAGGGAAGGTGTATGGGAAGGTTTTTACTGAGTGATGACTGAAGTAACTGGGAATAAAGTTAGGTGTGGTTCAGAAAGGAATGTGTCCACCAGATCTTTACAATAAAATCAACATTGGATAAATATATTGTGAAGGGTAGGAAGCTGTATGTGCCTTCATGGATGGAGAAAAAGGCATATGATAGGGTTGATAGGAGAGCTATGGCAGTTGTGCTAAGGATTTATGGTGTTGGTGAGTGGTTGTTGGAAGACATTGAAGGAGATGAAGGTCAAAGTGAAGCTGAGGCTGAAGGGAAAAATATTGTCCTTGGTGACAAGCTTACTTGTTGATGATACTGTGATGATGGCTGAGAGTAATAGGGAGCTGCAGAGGGTGGTGGATGAGTTTCAGTCCCAGTGTAAACAAAGAAAACTGTTGGTAAAAGTAAGGTAATAGTATTTGAAATGGCAGAAACTGAAGTGATTGACTTTAGTACACCGTATAGTGTGGGAGTGACAACTGGGACTGTAGTCACCCCTTAGTGAAAGGAGAGAGAGAGAGAGAATGATGAAGGTAAAACATATAGAAGAGCATGTGTTGATGGAGAGAGAGAGGGTCATAGGATCACACACACGGCTGGTTATTGGTGTTTCAAGAGGGTGAGTGACGAGTTTGTGAGGTAATACTCGAGTAGAGGAGGTTAACTAGGGGAGTAATGTTTGTGTTGTTCCCTCAACTGATCAGTAACAGAAGACCGGACCACCATCCATGACCCTCAAAAGGTAGGAGTGGGTCAGTTTGGAAGCGACCAACATGGTACAATCATCAGTGGACAGTACAAGTGTGGTAGTTAAAATTCACCATCACACTGGCAAATGACTTGGTAAAACAATAACCAATATATGAAGGAAATTATGGTAAATATTGAGATTATCTGCGTCCTCGATTTTCACATTTTCTGGGAATCAAAATCACCCGTTTCATTTCCATTTTTCTATTGGAGACTATTTTAGTTTGTGGATATACATAAAAATCATGTATATTATTTGTATATATTTACTTTGGAATGGGAGCAATGACTTTCCTAGAAGGTCACCAATTAACTTCCCGCCTCTGCATGTAATGCTACCTTATACACGGATACTTACAGGGACTCTTATTTGGGAAATTGTATGAAGAATGTTCAATAGGTAGTCCAGTGTGGCCACCACCCGGCCCTTCTGACATAGTGTTCTGAACTCAAAACCTAGAGGTCGGGAGATCGATCCTCTCAGGTGAGGGCCTGAGAATATTTACTCTTCCAATTTGTGTGTCAGGCACTAACTATAAGGCCACCGAACATTGTAAAACACCCTGGCTGGTAGGCTACCATAACAGCTGCAGTATTTGGGAATAACCCTCACTTCCCTCTCTCTGTGGCTGGGTACCAGTTCGGAAGTCGTGACGTGTGTGTGTGTGAGCAGCAGTTGACCTGGGCCATGGTAACGGGCTTCATGAAGCCTATGTCCAGTGTCGGATCATATAAAAAAAACCCTCAGAAGCTGGATGGAGCCATTGTGGATGCCTGTCCGGGATGCAACACAGCACCTCATTCTATTGAAAACTGCAATGTACACAAACACACTCACCAACAACACAACATACACACAAACACACTCACCAACAACACAACATACACACAAACACACTCACCAACAACACAACATACACACAAACACACTCACCAACAACACAACATACACACAAACACACTCACCAACAACACAACATACACACAAACACACTCACCAACAACACAACATACACACAAACACACTCACCAACAACACAACATACACACAAACACACTCACCAACAACACAACATACACACAAACACACTCACCAACAACACAACATACACACAAACACACTCACCAACAACACAACATACACACAAACACACTCACCAACAACACAACATACACACAAACACACTCACCAACAACACAACATACACACAAACACACTCACCAACAACACAACATACACACAAACACACTCACCAACAACACAACATACACACAAACACACTCACCAACAACACAACATACACACAAACACACTCACCAACAACACAACATACACACAAACACACTCACCAACAACACAACATACACACAAACACACTCACCAACAACACAACATACACACAAACACACTCACCAACAACACAACATACACACAAACACACTCACCAACAACACAACATACACACAAACACACTCACCAACAACACAACATACACACAAACACACTCACCAACAACACAACATACACACAAACACACTCACCAACAACACAACATACACACAAACACACTCACCAACAACACAACATACACACAAACACACTCACCAACAACACAACATACACACAAACACACTCACCAACAACACAACATACACACAAACACACTCACCAACAACACAACATACACACAAACACACTCACCAACAACACAACATACACACAAACACACTCACCAACAACACAACATACACACAAACACACTCACCAACAACACAACATACACACAAACACACTCACCAACAACACAACATACACACAAACACACTCACCAACAACACAACATACACACAAACACACTCACCAACAACACAACATACACACAAACACACTCACCAACAACACAACATACACACAAACACACTCACCAACAACACAACATACACACAAACACACTCACCAACAACACAACATACACACAAACACACTCACCAACAACACAACATACACACAAACACACTCACCAACAACACAACATACACACAAACACACTCACCAACAACACAACATACACACAAACACACTCACCAACAACACAACATACACACAAACACACTCACCAACAACACAACATACACACAAACACACTCACCAACAACACAACATACACACAAACACACTCACCAACAACACAACATACACACAAACACACTCACCAACAACACAACATACACACAAACACACTCACCAACAACACAACATACACACAAACACACTCACCAACAACACAACATACACACAAACACACTCACCAACAACACAACATACACACAAACACACTCACCAACAACACAACATACACACAAACACACTCACCAACAACACAACATACACACAAACACACTCACCAACAACACAACATACACACAAACACACTCACCAACAACACAACATACACACAAACACACTCACCAACAACACAACATACACACAAACACACTCACCAACAACACAACATACACACAAACACACTCACCAACAACACAACATACACACAAACACACTCACCAACAACACAACATACACACAAACACACTCACCAACAACACAACATACACACAAACACACTCACCAACAACACAACATACACACAAACACACTCACCAACAACACAACATACACACAAACACACTCACCAACAACACAACATACACACAAACACACTCACCAACAACACAACATACACACAAACACACTCACCAACAACACAACATACACACAAACACACTCACCAACAACACAACATACACACAAACACACTCACCAACAACACAACATACACACAAACACACTCACCAACAACACAACATACACACAAACACACTCACCAACAACACAACATACACACAAACACACTCACCAACAACACAACATACACACAAACACACTCACCAACAACACAACATACACACAAACACACTCACCAACAACACAACATACACACAAACACACTCACCAACAACACAACATACACACAAACACACTCACCAACAACACAACATACACACAAACACACTCACCAACAACACAACATACACACAAACACACTCACCAACAACACAACATACACACAAACACACTCACCAACAACACAACATACACACAAACACACTCACCAACAACACAACATACACACAAACACACTCACCAACAACACAACATACACACAAACACACTCACCAACAACACAACATACACACAAACACACTCACCAACAACACAACATACACACAAACACACTCACCAACAACACAACATACACACAAACACACTCACCAACAACACAACATACACACAAACACACTCACCAACAACACAACATACACACAAACACACTCACCAACAACACAACATACACACAAACACACTCACCAACAACACAACATACACACAAACACACTCACCAACAACACAACATACACACAAACACACTCACCAACAACACAACATACACACAAACACACTCACCAACAACACAACATACACTCTCTGAGGACATTGTGGGAAAGCCTGGTTGAGGTCATGGCCTTCCTCAGGAGCTCGGGGCTGCTGGGCCAGACACCTTCAGGAACTTCAACAACAACAACAACCTCATATTTCACCATCTATTAATATTCTTGATATTTCCATTCCACTTACAAATGAAAAATCTACCAAAATTGAATTTAGACATTTGTGACTCCTAAATATAACCAACTTTTTTCCTATAACCTCAATAATATTGATTGGTATGCACTCTTATCTTTGCAAGATGTTAACATTCCTTGACAAAGTTAATGAAATACACACTAACTGATTTCTGTTAAGAACTAAATATATTTCTGAAAAAAAAACCCCTACAAAACCCTTGAATAACAGCTGCTGTTATTAAGTCCATTAAAACTAAAAACAACCTTTATAAAGACTATAAAGTTGGTGTTATCACAGAAAACCATTATAAAGAATATCCCAATATGTTAAACAAGATTGTCAACAACTCAAAAAGGTCCTACCTACTACATACATATATTTACAAAATTCAAGAATGATACTAAATAAATCTGGAATGCAATAAATCAACTTTATCAAGAATGGTGAAGTGTGTGAACTACAATTAGGATTTACAGCAGGACCCAGAGTGAAGGATAATATATTTATGTTAGATTACTATATATTGGTTATAGCAACAATACACTATAAGAAAGCATTAGATTACTATATATTGGTTATAGCAACAATACACTATAAGAAAACATTAGATTACTATATATTGGTTATAGCAACAATACACTATAAGAAAACATTAGATTACTATATATTGGTTATAGCAACAATACACTATAAGAAAACATTAGATTACTATATATTGGTTATAGCAACAATACACTATAAGAAAACATTTGACTCCATAAATAGTAAAACCCTGATAGAAAGCCTAAAATATTATAAATGTGATAAACAAGTAATAGACATTATAGCC
>JAWZYT010001043.1:325000-392500 GCA_034508575.1 Petrolisthes manimaculis | reverse complement strand
CATACCCCCACCCCACTCCCCTACCCCTCATCCACTCTACCCATACCCCCTCCCTCACACCCATGCCCCTACCCCCCCCTAACACCATACCCCCACCCCTCTCCCCAACCCCCTCCTTGATTATCGTATAATGACGTCATGATTTGGTGGATAATGTAGTTCACGTTTAGGTTCATAATTCATTTATTATTAATTATTTTGAATTAATTATTATATCATTAAATTCCCCGTAATTTTCCCTACATTTTGATATAATAATTTCTTTAATTACACAATTAATTAACGAAATGAGCGAATATTTTCTCTTTATAATTTACCACTGTGACTAATTGGTACATTGGAGCACTTTGAGTCCTCCAAGGTATCTCAGGCAACACAACTTTATGCAGGAATAATACAGTTTGGAGGAATCAGTTTGCTCCACAATTACCCTATGGAAATCTGGGTTCCTTTATAGTACTTTGATTCCTCCAAAGTATGTCAGGAAAGAGAATTAATTAATAAATATAATGGTATCAATCCTGTTGTATGGAATAGTTTGGAGGAATTCAATTGGTCCAGTATTACCACAACCAACACCACAGCTTCGAATGAATCAACTTCAAATGAATCAACTTGATGAACCATTTTAGAGTGGGTGTAGGGAGGGGGGGGGGTTATATTACTGAGTTGGGTGGTTGGAGAGGTGTTAGGATGGTAGCTTCGAATGAGTGAATCAGCTTCGAAGCAACCCCCCCCCCCATACCCCCTAATACACCCCACTCTCCCTACACCCCCTCGAAAATGGTTCATCAAGTTGATTCATTCGAAGCTGTGGTGTTGGTTGTGGTAATACTGGACCAATTGGATTCCTCCAAACTATTCCATACAACAGAATTGATACCATTATATTTATTAATTAATTCTCTTTCTTGACATACATTGGAGGAATCAAAGTACTATAAAGGAACCCAGATTTCCATAGAGTAATTGTGGAGCAAACTGATTCCTCCAAACTGTATTATTCCTGCATTAAGTTGTGTTGCCTGAGATACCTTGGAGCACCCAAAGTGCTCCAATGTACCAATTAGTCACGGTTGGAAATATATATAGAAAATATTCGCTAATTTCGGTATTCAATTATGTAATCAAATAGATTATTATATCAAAATGTAGGGAAAAATACGGGGAATTTAATTATATAGTAATGAATTCAACATAATTAATAATAAATGAATTATGAACCAAAACGTGAACTACATTCTCCACCAAATCATGACGTCATTATAGGATAATCAAGGAGGGGGTTGGGGAGAGGGGTGGGGGTATGGTGTTAGGGGGGGTAGGGACATGGGTGTGAGGGAGGGGGTATGGTGTTAGGGGGGGGTTGGGAAGAGGGGTAGGGGTATGGTGTTAGGGGGGGTAGGGACATGGGTGTGAGGGAGGGGGTATGGTGTTAGGGGGGGTAGGGACATAGGTGTGAGGGAGGGGGTATGGGTAGAGTGGATGAGGGGTAGGGGGAGGGCAAGTCAACTCAGTAACCCTCTTTATGGACTGCCATTCAAACATTAATTTTCAGCCAACATTCTTTCTCTCTATAAGTGATGCCAAGTATGGGGAATTATCACTAGATATGGGGAATCAGAGGTAACAATGGGATATTATAGAATTTTCATCAAGCACACCTGGCAACACTGCTCTCTCTCTCTCTCTCTCTCGACACATACACCCTCCTTTACACTCCACTCCCCTCCCCACTCCCCATACCTCTCCATTATCTCTCTCTCTCTACCACTACCCCTACCTCCCCTCCATTACCTCTCTCTCTCTCTCTCTCTCTCTCTCTCTCTCTCTCTCTCTCTCTACACATACACCCCACTCCCCTCCCCACTCCCCATACCTCTCCATTACCTCTCTCTCTCTACCACTACCCCCCCCTACCTCCCCTCCATTACCTCTCTCTCTCTCTCTCTCTCTCTCTCTCTCTCTCTCTCTCTAATGTTGTCATAATATGGTTTGGAGGAATTAGTTTGTTCCAAAATTACCCTAAAATTATCTGAGGTCCCTTGTAGTAACTTTGGAGTACATTGATTCCTCCAAAATATGTCAGGAAACAGGATTAATTAATAAATATTATAATGGCATCTATCTACCCTGTTGCCTGGAATAGTTTGGAGGAATCAAGTTGCTCCAATATTGCCAACAAACCCATTTATTTCATGGGATAATTATTTAATATTAAACCCATTTATTTCATGGGATAATAATTAATTTTAAACCCATTTATTTCATGGGATAATAATTAATATTAAACCCATTTATTTCATGGAATAATTAATTAATATTAAACCCATTTATTTCATGGGATAATTAATTTTGAATCCATTTATTTCATGGTATTGTAGGAAATAACGCATCCCTTACTTCTGGAGGTGTAATATAATAGACTCTTTAACAAGGCATGGTTTATTCTAGTATAAAGGAAGGGGCAGGAGCCACGCAGGTCAGCGGAGTAGGAGCGTGGGTGTGTGGCGTAGCGTGAGTGTAGCTATGGGCGCCAGTGAGTCTCCTGGTGGTGCTGCTGCTGCGTGGGTTACTGCTTGTAGGTTGACCAGCCAGGGAGAGATGTTCCTGGTGTCTTGGTAGCTAGAGTCTGGGTGAAGAGTGGGACCATGACCAGGCACGGCCTGCCTTATATCTCGATGGTCGAGGGATTAACTCTTGCCCCAGGCGCTTTGGCCAGGGATTAAGTTAAATATAGACTGTAGGATACCTACAGTACGTGGTGAGAGGAAATAAGGAGTGGTACACTACATTACTCCCCCTCCCCCCAACAGACTGAATTTTATTAGGGGAGAGGAGAAGGAATACATAATAAAACTTACAAAATACACAAAAAGGGATATACATAAAAATAACATACTAGATATGCGCAATTGTATCCAAGAATGAGCCCCACGGACTGAGTTTGTTATGGGGGGAACAATACACAATATACATTGTATAAAATACACACATAATAATAATAATAATAATAATAACACCACAAACATATACAAAGACATAATATCGTGGGCCGGCCGTCAGCCGTGTTAGGACCAGGTGGGTGTCTGGATTGGTATAGGTGCGGCCTGAGTGTCCACACGAAACGTCTGGGTGGTGTGTGCAGTCGCTAGAGGCGTCGTAGTGTCGTAGCGAGGCTGCTAAGGGCCGTGTGCAGTCGCCGACTGCGTCGTCAGAGGCGTCATAGTGGCGTGACGAGTGGCGGGCACAGTCGGCCGAGGTAGGAGGGGAATGGGGTAGGGTGGGTGAGAGGGGTGGAGGTGGACGTAAGGAGGGTGAGTAGGTTGGAGTAGGTTTTACTGGTGGGGTGTGGGTGGTAGGAGAGCGTGGGTGGGGAGGAGGTCTAGGTATGGATTTGCATACGGGTTGAGTAGGGGGAGGAGGGTATGGTGGTAGAGGTATGGGTAGAATGGGGGAGGGAAAATGTGTGGTGGATACACGTGAGGAAGGAGTCGGTTGGATGGGGGTAGGAGGTCGTGAAATGGGGGGAAGTGGGGGGGGTATTGTTTGGCTGGGGGGAGAGGAGCATGGTGTGGGAGTAAGTCATGATATGGGGGAACGTGAGGTAGGTATGGACTTGGATAGGGGTTGATTGGGGGCACAAGCGTGTGGTGGGGGAGATATGGGTTGGATGGGAGGGATGAAAGTGGGGGATGTATGGGTTTCAGTATAGGTTGGGTGGGGACATGAGAGTATGGGGGGGGCGCACGTAAGTAGGGAGCATGTTTGGTGGGGAGGAGCACGTGTGGTGGTGGGGGGAGTGTGGGAGGCGTGCGTGGTGGTTGGAGGAGTGGGGGCGGTGTCCGTGGTGGTTTGGGTGGTGGTGGTGGGAGTGTGGGAGGCGTGCGTGGTGATTGGGGGAGTGGGGGCGGCGTGCGTGGTGGTTTGGGTGGTGGTGGGGGCGTGTGTGGTGGTTGGGGTGGTGGTGGGGGCGTGCGTGGTGGTTGGAGTGGTGGTGGGGGAGGCGTGCGTGGTGGAAGAATGGTGTGTGTAGGACGAGGTGATGGTGAGGTGTGAGTAGGGGGAGGTGAGTGTTGAGGGGGGTCAGGTAGGGAAAGAGTGGCAGACTGGGGTGGAGGAGCGGGGTTAGAGATGAGTGATATATGGGTGGTTTGGGGTGGAGAGGGGATGGTTGTGGACACGGGTTGGGTGGGGAAAGGAGAGCGGGGTGGAGAAAGCAAGCGGGGTGGAGAAGGCGGGTGGGGTGGGAGAAGTGGTGGAGGAGAAGGTGTGTGTGAGACAAGGAGATTAGCGGAGGGTGTTGTGTCGGTTGGTTGGGGGGGTGCATGTGTGTAGGGTGGTGGTGTCTGAATGGTGGTGTGGCAAGGTGAGGTGGAATGGGGTATGGTAGGTTGGGTGTGGGATTGGTTTTGTAGGGGTGATTGTGGAGTGTGTGCGTATAGGTAATCACCCGCCTCCACGCACAAGTTTGTGTACATGGTGTATAGTCTTTGGTTTCTCGGGTGTGAGGGTGGAATTCCTTTCTGTTTATTTTCTTCCAGGGCCTCTCTAATAAGTTCGGCCCTGTATTCCAGTAACTCCCATTCGATAGATGTGTCTAGGTCATCGTAGTAATCGTGCGTAGGTGTTGAGGGGGTGGAAGCTTGTGGTTTGTGTGTGTATCTGATATATGGGGGTAAGGGACGCATTGTGGGAGGGGGTAGAACACTGGGGAGAATTACAAAAAATATATATTAGTCACTGGGTACCTTCTACAGTTTGCTGACGACGTCGTGGATGAGCGTAGAGGCAGGGTGGCTTATCGCCGCGTAGAGGCGTCGAGTGGCGTACTGGTGACGTCGTCGTGAGACTGTAGAAGTGTAGAGACTGGACTGGAGTGGGGGGTACCTTGGCTTGCCGTTACACGTGTCGGAGGAGGGGAGATGATCGGGCAGCGATGCACGTAGGGTTCTTGTTTGTTGTGGTGGTGGCATATAGAGATGGGGCGTGAGGATCTTGTAGGAGGTGTTGTATCTTGTAGGGCCAAGTAAGAAGAGTACTACTACACTCCAGGGGTCACCAATGTAGGAAATAACGCATCCCTTACTTCTGGAGGTGTAATATAATAGACTCTTTAACAAGGCATGGTTTATTCTAGTATAAAGGAAGGGGCAGGAGCCACGCAGGTCAGCGGAGTAGGAGCGTGGGTGTGTGGCGTAGCGTGAGTGTAGCTATGGGCGCCAGTGAGTCTCCTGGTGGTGCTGCTGCTGCGTGGGTTACTGCTTGTAGGTTGACCAGCCAGGGAGAGATGTTCCTGGTGTCTTGGTAGCTAGAGTCTGGGTGAAGAGTGGCCCAATGACCAGGCACGGCCTGCCTTATATCTCGATGGTCGAGGGATTAACTCTTGCCCCAGGCGCTTTGGCCAGGGATTAAGTTAAATATAGACTGTAGGATACCTACAGTACGTGGTGAGAGGAATAAGGAGTGGTACACTACACGATTATTGGCGTCTGTCTTGTTTTTTCTCCCTCCACCAGCCCCTCCATACCCTTCCTTCTTCTTCTCAAACTCCTCCATAACTCGTCAGGTAAAAGCGACCCCAGTCTTCATCCCATCAGCTCGCGACTGTACCAATAAAATCCCCAGACCTGTTTCCATCTACCAGACGAGTAAACCCCAAGATATAGATGAGAAACAGTGTTACCAAATGTGGAAGGCATCCTACCACCATGTTTCTGAGAGGCCTGTCCTCGATCCATTCGTCGGTAACTGTACAATCATAGGGTAGTGTGTGTGTAGATTGATAGTGTGAGTGTGTACAATGATAACGATGGGGTGTATGTGTGTTTACAATGACAGGGTGTGTGTGTACAGAGGCAATTATTATTATTATTATTATATTACAGACATCATGTGTCGACGGAGTGTAATACTGTGTGTGTGCACAATGATAGGATAGGGTGTGTGTGTGTGTGTACAGAGGCTATTATTATTGTTATATTACAGACATCATGTGTGGACATACTGTGTGTGTTTATAATGATAGGTTAGTGTGTGTGGACAATGGTGCATTTGTAGGGGCTTCTAGTCACAAAATAGCTTTTATTGGTGTTAAAAGAACCAGCGTAGGTGTTTGCTATAGAGTCACCATCAAGGTAGCTTAGGCTGTTTTGGCCATAAATGCTACGATGGTAACTTCCGTGACGTTCATCAGAAATGAAATTCAAATCTGGCGCTGTACTGATATGAGGCCCCTGGTGGTGGCCTTTGGCATTACTGACCGCTTGGGTACGCTAAGGACAAAGGTCGGGACACTCGGCCATTCAAATGAGAAATAAGTAAATAAAATGAAAGGTTCCTATAGGGAGGTGGGAGGGTAGAATCTGTGCTGGTTCTTTTAACACCAATAAAAGCTATTTTGTGGCTAGAAGCCGCTACAAATGCACCACTATTGGTGTATACAGAACCAGCATAGCTGTTTGCTATGCGTGTGAAGAGGTAGGAGGGAGGAAATGGAGGAACCTTATTCGGAGCGTCCGCTCATACCAGAGTTGTTGTTGTTGTAGTCGATAACTCGCTGCGGGTGCCGACAGAGGCATTAATAGTCCCGAAGGAGTATAAAAGGGATAGGACTATCTCCTTAAATATAAATAGATTTCCAAAAGGTTGTGTCCCAAAACAACCTGGTGTTTTAAAGTAAATTTACACACTCAGTGTTGGCCTGTGTAGCTTCATTACCTTGTTATTATCATTTTATGTCTACTGAGTTACAGCGTGAATAACTATGTAGGAAGATAATGATTATTTATTGTCTTCTCTCAACACAAGAGAAAAAAATTGTGGGGATGAACGAGAAACTCAGTCTACAAGATATTTATTTATTTATATTTTTTTTGTACAAGATAATGATAAAATGTGGGAGAGTAAATACAAGATGGATATGATAGGTGATGATGAGTTACCTCGCTTGACCTTTACCCCTCGTGTTACCCCTTCTCCCCTCCCCCCTTTTTCTTCCCATGGAGTCCCCTGCCTGGTGGGGACGCCATAGTAGGTAACTCAGGGGGAGTAGCTAGTGCTACACACTGAATGGGATTCACAGAGTAATAAAGATATCTCATCCTCAAGGAGGCTGTAGACGCCCATACCCCCATCCCGTACCTTTTCCACCGAATGGAAGGAACGCGAGTGAGGCAGCCATGCCTCTAACACTGCGTGCCTCAGGGGCATGGCCTGGATCTGCATTATTAATCACTCGGCAGAGAAGGCGAACGATTGATCTGGGAGCAAGAGGCATACCAGACTTAGAGTTATAAAATAAATGGTCTAGTGATGCCTCTCTGGTAGCATCTACTTAACTTTTAAATGCATGAATCCAGCTGGAAGGACGGTATCCTGAGGGGGCTATTTTTGCTATCTGCCTGCTCATTTTTTGCTAAAAATGTGGGTGAAGGTGAAACAGTTAAAAAGGTCATATTATTATCTAAAATGGTAAATGAAGGGTAATGGGTCAGGGCTGCCAGCTGAGAAGCCCTGTACCCTGTAGCTAAAGCGAGCAGGAAGAGAGCTCTCTGAAGGAGATGGTTTAAGTTAAGTGTGACTCCCTCGAAGGTCAGGTAGGTAAGAACACGGTGAAGGGCCCAGGCTGGAGTTTGGGCCCGTTGTCGTGCCACATGCCCGAATCCCCATTCTAAGTAAGGTAAGAGGTCTCTCGGGAACCTTGATGTTAAACCCTAGTAGAAAGGGGTCAGATAGGGCGGCGTGGTGTGCTATAATAGTAGCTGGGGCCCTGTTAGTGGAATCGGCCAGCCAAATATAAAAATCCAAGATATTACCTTCGGATATGATAGTGATAGTATGACGACGAAGGTAATCTTGGAATCTCTTCCAGCATGATTCGTATTGCTGCACGGAAGATTTATGGTGTGCCTTCAGCATTTTGCCCACTGTCTTTTGTGAGAACTGTTGGCTGAGGACACACAGTAAAAACTCCAAGCATGTAGACGCAGTGACGCTTGAAGCGGTGCAGCTAACGTGTTGGATAGGCAAGCCGATCCCAGGTGAAGAGGATGGGGCCACCACCAGGACAGCTCCCTGAACCACAGCTGCGCCGGCCAGTAGGGTTTTTTTAATAGAACCCTCCCTCTGAACGAGCGCAGATGAAGGATCGCCTGGAGGAGGACTGACGTTGCTGGAGGGGGGAACAGGTATATATGGGACCACCTGTTCCAGTCCTCCGTGAAGGCGTTCGGACCCCCCGCTTCCGTCCTGTAGGTGAAAGACAGATACAGGGGAAGTTGTGTCGTGGTTGGGGAGGCCAATAGGTCTATTTCCGGTTTCCGGTAGCGTAGACTCGTAGAGTGAGTGACTTGAACACCTGGGGACGCAGTTGCCACTCTACTGACGTACCCTTGAACCTCAATAGGGCGTCAGTCCAATTGTTCTCCCGTCCTGGCACGTAGCGAGCTGAGAGGTGAATCGACTTCTTGGCCGCTTTTTTGAAAATTAGTTGTGTTAAGGTCAGGAGAACCTTTGACTTGACCATGCCTTGTTTCTGTATGCACTGCAAGGCGTCACATTGTCCATATCGAACCGGACGCCCATGTTGAATATTTTTGGGTGTCTGTCGAGCCACTCTTTCGCTACCATCAACTCCCGAGCGTTGATGTGTAGTGCCCTCTCCTCTTCCTTCCATGCTCCAAACTGTTGGTGCCCCAGGCTCGATTGGTACCCCCAACCTACGTCTGAAGCGTTTGTCGCCACTGTTATCCTTGGGAGTGGATATACCCAAGGTACCGGGTGGCGTAGGGCCCCAGAGCATAGCCAGGGGCATATAGGAGGCGGTGAAGGGATGTGGGTATGAGCCTGGGGACGTCTCGTGGTGCGGATGATAGGTCCCTGTTGACCTCCCGTGTCAGTCTTCTGTGTTTTAGCCGTTTCAGGGGAATCGCGGGTGCTGTGAAGTTGAGGCACCCTAGCAAAGATTCCCACTGGCGACGAGAGAAAGTATGGGAGAAATACGCCCTCCGTACCTGGCGGAAAGTCCGGCGGGCGTTGTCTGGGGCGAGCGAGAGGGTGGCCGAAGTAGAGTCCCACTTTATCCCTAGCCAACATATAGCTTGCCCGTGGGGATAAGAGAGGATTTGGGGATGTTTATAAGAAACCCCATCTCCCCTAACACCCTCATCGCTACTGCCACGTTGGTTGATACCTGCTCCTTGGAGGGGGCGTGTATCAACCAATCGTCCAGGTACATGAGAGTGGGGACACCCTCTTCCGCCAGGATGGTTGCCACCACCCTCACAAGCTTGGTAAAAACTCGAGGGGCAAGCGAGAATCCGAAAGGAAATCTGGTAGACTGAAATGTCTCGGTCCCCACCTGGAACGCCAGAAAGCGGCGAAACCAAGGGTGGATCAGAAGGTGCCAGTAAGCGTCCTGAAGGTCCAGTGAAGCAAACTAGTCTCCCTTTCGGAGGACTGTGCGAACCTGAGCCACTCATACCATCTTGAAGTGTTGAGTCTTCAAGAATTTGTTCAGAGCGCTCAGGTCCATTACTAGTCTCGTCTTGTCCGAATTTTTCTTGGGAACAGTGAATAGGCGGGATAAAATTGTCTTTCCTCTCGCTGGCTCCACTACCCCCTTGTCCCGCATTTCCCTCACGTGTGGGACAACCGAGGGTGACACCTTGGAGGACACGGGGGGCAGGCGTAGTGGCTAGGAAAGAAAGTCAAGTGTAAGACAATTGTCAAAAATGTGAAAAACGCCTCGGGAATTGGGAGAAGCGAAAATAAATATTTAGTACTCGTAATAATATATGATTAAATCCCATTATCACACAAATTTCATCAAGAAATTAAAATGGGAAATAAAACTCACCGGAACTGTAATTCCATGGCCAGGATAGGCCTTGTTTGACTGCCGTCGCCGCCCACCCCGTCAGAGACCCACCCGGGATGCATATTAGTCAAGTCTGGAAGAGTATACTTTATAGGGAAAATTAGAGCCAATCAGAGCTCGAGCTGGCTGTCTGAGCCAATCAGCGCCTGAGTTGCAGTGTTACCATCTCTATCTCTTTCAAACATACATACACACATACATTCTCTCTCTCTCTCTCTCTTATACACACACATACATCTCTCTCTCTCTCTCTTATACACACACATACATCTCTCTCTCTCTCTCTTATACACACACATACATCTCTCTCTCTCTCTCTTATACACACACATACATCTCTCTCTCTCTCTCTCTCTCTCTCTCTCTCTCTCTCTCTCTCTCTCTCTCTCTCTCTCTCTCTCTTATACACACACATACAGTCGTGGTCAATAATAATCATCCACATATGGGTAACTTTAACAATTTGCTGTTTAATGTTTTCATGTTCACATATGATATTATTGTTTTAAATAGTGTGTAGCTGCTTGTATTAAATTAAATAATGGTACATAACCTATTTATTGGAAAGTTTATCATCTAAGGAACAGAGGGAAGCTGTTAAACTCTTACGTGAGGTACCCCTATATGGATGATTATTTTTGACCACGACTGTACATCTCTCTCTCTCTCTCTTATAAACACACATACATTCTCTCTTTCAAACACACACACATATTTCTCTCTCTCACACACACTATCTTTCTCTCACTATTATTATTATCTCTCACACACACATACACTATATTTTTTTCACACACTGTCTCTCTTTTTCTCTCTTACACACACACAAACACACACTCTCTCTCTCTCTCTTGTACATACACTCCTTTTCACTCTCTCTCTCTCTCACAAAAACACACACACTCGCTCTATCTCTGTTTCACAGTATTCAGTATTATTATTATATCTCTCTCTCTCTCTCTTACACACACACACACACATACATCTCTCTCTCTACCATACATACACACATCTCTCCCTCTATCTGTGTGTGTGTGTTCACCCCTTCCCTCCCCTCCCTTCATCCCTAGAGGCGGGTAGAAAGAGACAGGGTGTGAAAAAGAGATAGTGTATGTGTGTGATAGAGCGAGTGTGTGTATGTTTGTGAGAGAGAGTGAAAAGGAGTGTGTGTACAAGAGAGAGAGAGAGAGAGAGAGAGAGAGAGAGAAAGAGAGAGAGAGAGAGAGAGAGAGTGTATGTGTGTGTAAGAGAGAGAAAGAGAGACAGTGTGTGTGTAAGAGAGAGAGAAAGAGAGACAGTGTGTGAAAAAGAGATAGTGTATGTGTGTGTGAGAGATAATAATAATAGTGAGAGAGATAGTGTGTGAGAGAGAGAAATATGTGTGTGTGTTTGAAAGAGAGAAAGAGAGAATGTATGTGTATGTATAAGAGAGAGAGAGAGAGATGTATGTGACTATGTGCGTGTATAAGAGAGAGAGAGGGAGAGATGTATGTGTGTGTATAAGAGAGAGAGAGAGAGAGAGCATGTGTGTGTGTATGTATGTTTGAAAGAGAGAGAGATAGTAACACTGCAACTCAGGTGCTGATTGGCTCAGACAGCCAGCTCGAGCTCTGATTGGCTCTAATTTTCCCTATGAAGTATACTCTTCCAGACTTGACTAATATGCACCCGGGATAGTCCATCATGTGGGCCGGTGTATCATGCAATCGTGAGAACCGTGCAGATCTGAGGACGAGAGATAAAAGCGATTATAGCGACACCTATTGCTTAGGTTAGGTTAGGTTAGGTTAGGTTTGGTGAGGTTTGCTTAGGTTAGGTTAGATTAGGTTTGGTTAGGTTAGGTTAGGTTAGGTTAGGTTAGGTTAAGTTAGGTTACGTTACGTTAGGTTAGGTTAGGTTAGGTTAGGTTAGGTATAATCGTTATTTCTCTCTCGTCCTCACATCTGCACGGTCCTCACGATTGCATGATACACCGGTCCTTGGTGGGATAGTTGGAGGTGTGCTTGGGGCGACGAAACGATCTGGCAGGCTGCTGTCTCCCATGAAAGGGCTGCTGTCTACCTCTGTTGGTAGGCTGGGCCGGTGGGTGAGGGTAGAATTGTCTCTTTTGTCTCGCAGGCTGGTGTGTTTACAATGTTATGGTGTGTGTGTGTGTGTGTGTGTGTGTGTGTACAGAGGCTATTATTATTAATGTTATATTGCAGACATGATGTGTGGACGGAGTGTAATATTATGTGTGTGGGTTTATTCAATGATTGTGTGTGTGTGTGTATGTGTACAGAGGCTATTGTTATTGTTTATATTACAGACATCATGTGTGGATGGAGTGTGGTAATGGTGGTGATGGTGTTGGCTCTCACACCACGGATTGATTCTGGTATACGTACTGGTAAGTTTGGTCATTATTGTTTGTTACTATGTGTGTGTGTGTGTGTGTGTGCAAAAAAGATAGAGGGAGGAAGAAGGATGTGTGTGTGTGTGTGTGTGCAAAAAAGAGAGAGGAAAGAAGAAGGATGTGTGTGTGTGTGTGTGTGCAAAAGAGAGAGAGAAAGGAAGAAGGTTGTGTGTGTATGTGTGTTTGTGTGTGTGTGTGCAAAAGAGAGAAAGGAAGGAATAAGTTTCTGTGTGTGTGTGTGTGTGTGTGTGTGTGTGTTGTTATAAGGTGTTGTAATAACCATATAGTTTATAATAATCAAACAATGTACTGTACAATTAGACAAATACCATCGAGACATTGTTGATTAAAATTATCCAAAATATTAATATTACCCAATATTAAAATTAACCAATATTAAAAATACCCAAAAATAATATTACCCAATATTAAAAATACCCAATATTAAAATTACCTACAAATAATATCACCCAATATTAAATATACCCAATATTAAAATTACCCAAAAATATTATTACCTAATATTAAATATACCAAATATTAAAATTACCCAAAAATATTATTTCCCAATATTAAATATACCCAATATTAAAAACATCACTAACAACTTTCCTCTCTCACCAGAATGTCCCGCCTACAACCAGTCATCCATGGTGTCTCAACAACCAATAGAGATGAACAAAGTCGGTGAAGGTGTCCTCGAGGCTCGCTTTCAGTTGTTGTCTCCACCTGATAATAACACCACGTGGAGGACAAGTCTACACATCATCAACCAAGTGGATAAACAAACTCTGGCAAGACTTGACATTGATCACATTACCGGACCTCATAACCAAGTCAACATCAAGTGTTCCTGTACCGGTACTAATAAAAATGATATTTCCAGTGTCAAAACCATCACAGGACCCGACGTCATCACCAAGCTGGCACTTCAAGACTTTTTTAAACTTCGCGTTGGATGTTGGCATCTTTATTACCACACCTTCTACAAGACGACAGACCCATTGTCATTCACCCGCTTCAAGTGGGAAAAACAACCTTCTGATCTTCAGAAGAAGGTCAGTTGTGCTCTTTATTAGCAATGCATACAGGTAATTTCATGACAATTATTACCATAACCTGACCTACCCTAACCTAACCTAGCCAACTTTAACATAACCAAGCCTAACTTAACCTAATCTAATCTAACCAAACCTTACCTAACCAAACCTAAATTAACCTAATCTATCCTACCCAAACCTTACCTAACCAAAGCTAATCTAACCTAACCTAACATGCAGTAACTTAACCAAACCTTACCTAACCAAACTTAATCTAACTTAACCTGCAGTAACCTAAGGTAACCTAACTATTACCAAATGAATATAATAATGATGTAAATAATTATGTGTTATTATTTCAGGGAGGAGAGTGTTGGGTGGAGTTGTCGACTAACAATGATGATGATGAGGAGAAACAAGTATTGGACCACAAGTGTCCCTTCAACCTACCAAAGTTCCCACAACTCCAACTGACAGTCAAGTGTCCAGATAATGTTGAACAATGTGCAACCATCAACTTCTGCAACCCCAGTTAGTCTAATCCATAAACTTATGTTTATATTATTAAATTAAATTATATACTATATTAGTATTATATTAGATGTCAGACAAGGATATTTATAGCACTAATAATAAATGAAAAGTTATTAACAACCATCAATTAAATATCAATATAATAAAGTTAAGCAAGTAACACCAAGGTAAGGAGGTTATACACTTTTGGTACATTGGACTGCCTTCATTCCTTCAAAGAATGTCAAGAAACTGGACCAGGTAAACATATATATTATGTCATGTGGCTTGGAATAATTTGGAGGAATCAGTTGCTCCAGTATTACCTCCTTAATTAAGGGGGTGGGGGAGTAGGGAACTGGCTTGGGGGGCACTGAGGGGGTGCCGGAATAGGGGTGGGAAGAAAGCCTGTCCCCTATTCCTGCACCCCCCTAACAACGGTACCACCTCAAAGCTTGTCCCCCTACTCCCGCACCCCCCTAAGCCCTCCTGTCTATCTATCTATCTATAGCTTTGAGGCCTCGTTCCCTCCGGGAACTCCCTCCAAAGGGGTGGCCACGGCAGAAGTGTCTCCAATTTTCCCTGTTCCAACACTCCCTCTTACTTCTTCAAACCCTCCTCTGACCCTTACGTTTCTCTCCTTCACATACTCTTCCACTCTGTTTTGCCATCTAACTGACGGTCTACCTCTCACACCAGGTCCCACAACTTCACTTCCATACACCTTCTTTACAAACTGCTCACCCTGCATTCTCTCTACATGTCCAAACCATCTCAATGTATTACCCTTCACCCTCTCAACAACTCCACACTCAATATCAATTGCCTTCTCACTCATACCATATCTCTCGTACACACTCTCATTACTTTCTCCATCCCACCTAGACACCCCACATGCTCCTCTCAAGTAACTCATTTCCACAGCACCTATCCTAGACTGATGAGCCTTACTCCATGCCCATGTCTCTGATGCATATGTCAGTGTTGGCAGGATTATACTGTTCCTCAGTCCCCTCTTCACCTCCATACTCACACTTCTACCCTTCATAATCCTTCCCAATGATCCTATGACCTGTCTACCCTTCACTGCTCTCTCCCTAATTTCTCCTTCCATACTTCCATGTTTACACAGAACTGTCCCCAGGTACTTAAACTCCTTCACTTCCTCCATCCTCTCACCCCTCAGAATTATCTCACACTTTGTCCCAGTTGGTACTTCTACTCTGTACGGTATAGCAAAGTCAATCACTTCAGTTCCTGCTCTCTCAAACACCATCACTTTACTTTTACCAACATTCACCTTCAGTTTCCTTCGTTTACACACAGACTAAAATTCATCTACCACTCTCTGTAACTCCCTTACACTCTCAGCCATCAACACAGTGTCATCCACAAACAAACTTGCCACCAAGGACCAATTTACTTCATTCAGCCTCAATTTCACCCCTAGACCATCCACTTTGGCTTTCATCTCTCTCATACAATCATCCATATACATATTGAACAGCCATGGTGACATAACACATCCCTGTCTCAGCCCTACCTTAATATTAAAACTCTCACTCAGATCACCCTTAACCCGCACACATGCTGTTGCCTCTGCATAAAAAGCCTCAATGCCTTTTAGTAAAGACCCCCCAACACCATATATTCTCAACACCTCTGACATAGCTCTCCTATCCACCCTATCGTATACCTTCTTCAAGTCCATGAAGGCAGCATACAACTTCTAACCCTTCCCTATATATTTCTCCACTATTGATTTTAATGCAAATATTTGGTCCACACATCCTCTACCCTTTCTAAACCCTCCCTGCTCCTCACTAACTTTATTCCCTGTTACTTCCATCAGTCTCTCAGTTATATTCTTCCCATACACCTTCCCCGGTACACTAAGAAGGCTTATTCACCTTTAGTTACCACACTCCGCCTTACTTCCTTTCCCCTTATACAATGGTACAATTATAGCCTTACTCCAATCCTCTAGCACCTCTCCTTGCCTCCAAGCCAATGTGCATATAAGCAACATCCACTCCACCACTACATCCCCTCCACACTTTAATATTTCAGCAGTTATCCCCGGAGCCTTTCCCATCTTCAACTTCCTATTGCTTTCCTAATCTCTTCCCTTCCTAATTCTCCCTGTATATCCTGTCGTCTACCACCTGCCTCCATCCCCATGCATGTCACCACTGCCTCCCCTCCCGTCCCCCCATTCATCAGACCATCAAAATGTCTCTTCCACATTTCTCTCACTTCCTCACTGTAACTCCATCCTTTCTCTCACTTCCTCACTTCTACTCACAGTAACTCCATCCTCTCTCTTCATTCTCACGCTACCAGACTTTCCTTTTCCTCTTTTTTTTTTTTACCTCCTTTCAGAATAATTCCTTGTTCTCTTTAAACTTTTCATTCAGTTTCCTACCAAACTCCTCATTTACTCTCCTTTTACTCTCACTCACCATCCTCTTCACTTGTCTCTTACATACATTATAATCTCTCTTCCATCTCTCTCTCACTTCTTCAGACACATTCCTCTGTAATGTTCTCTTATATGCCTTCCTTTTCTCCTCTACAGCATCTTTCACTTTTTCCGACCACCATGCACTCCCTTTCTTGCCCCTCTTCTGTGTCTTATGTCCCACAACCTCTGCTGCTGTCTTCATCACTATATTCTTAAACATCTCATACATATCATTCACTTCCACTCCCTCCCCCATACTCAGCCTTGCATTCTCCAGCACCTCACCCACCCTCCTCTTATATACCTCTCTGTACTCCCTATCATTCAATCTTCCATTTGCCACCTGCCGCTTGTACTCCCCTTCCTCCCTCCTACAGTATTCCCACTTAACCCTGACCTTCAACTTTACCATTACAGCAAAATGGTCTGAGCACTGCACCATTCCTCTCACTACCTTTGCATCCATCACATCCTTCCATTGTCTCTCATCCACTGCTATGTAACCAATTAAACTCCTTTGTTCTCCTCTATCATCCTTTCTCTTCTACGTATAACGGTGGATCATCTTGTGCTGAAAGAAGGTTTAACTAAGAACAACCCCCTCTCAGCATAGACGTCCACCAGATATTCACCATTCTCATTCACTCCTTCCACACCTCATTTACCAACAATACTTCCTACTTTCTCATTTCCTACTTTCCTATTCATATCACACATCATTAAAATCTTCCTCCCACTTATTTTCTATCTCTCCGTCTTATTCCTCTCATTCACAGGTGCATACACACACACCCATGCATACTTAATCAAACCAATCTTGCCTGTCATCCATTCCACTCTCGTCCCACACCATCCATGTCCATCTACTCCCTTCCATACCCTCGGAGATACCAGCACTGCATACCCCTCCCTCCCTCTTCCTTTACACTTCTTATCCATTTATGTCCACACTACACCTCCCTCCATTCCATCCCACATCACACACTCTCCTCCAGCCTCACATTCCTCCACTCCCCATCCTTTCATGTGTGTTTCTCTTACTCCCATTACATCCACTTCTCCATTCTTAAAACCCTCCTGCACCCCCCTAAACCATTCCCAAGCCTGTACCCCATTCCTGCACCTCCCTAACTCCCCACAAGCCTGTCCCCAAACTCCTGCACGCCCCAAAACCAACCCGCACCCTCTTAAACCTCACCAAACATGTCCCCCTATTCCAGCACCCCCCTAAACCTCCCCAAGTATGTCCCCCAATTCCCGCACCCCTTTAAAGGTGTTATTTATAATGGGTGAATTAGAAGGCAGTAGTACTAATTACCACAAACTATACCAGGAAACAAAACATCTCAGTTATTCTAATACTTATAACATTCTCACCTTCTCTTATAATAATAATAATAATAATAATAATAAACGGTTTATTTCAGAAAAAGGCAGCCATGGGCTGAAAATATACAGTTACAGATAATGGTGAAAATGGAATGGAGTATTTAGCTTAAATTAAATTAAATTAAGTTATCCTTACCAACTAAGTAATCCTCACAAACATATAAACATAAATACATTCATTACGCTGTCATACACATATAAATTTATATACATACATACACATACATAATATACACATATACATCCACATGCACCCACATACCCATACATACATATACATATCTACACACATGTACACACATATACATCCACATAGACATATACCCATACATACATATACATATCTACTACACACATGTACACACATATACATACGCATACGTACACATACACACATATACAGTACATACATGTATTATTTTTCGTAGTTTATTAGGGATACAATAGTTGGGATGGCACTTTTTCTATATCTGTCCGTCACGGCCCTAATAGGTTTGATTTTATTGTGGTGACGGACATTAATCCTTGACCGGGGATTATCTTCAGGTAGTAGTGACCTGTGTCTCTCATTGTTTAGGAGTTTCTTCCCAAACTCCCTGAGGGTTTGTAGGTGTAGATGGGAGAGGCTTGTCAGCTCCAGGGTAGTAAGGGCTTCCTCATAGGTGGTGTAGGCCTCACCTAGAATTATCCTACAGGCCCGTTTCTGTGTTCTCTCTAGCTGACGTTGTTGGGTGAGAGAGAGGGACGAGGACCAAGCTACTGAAGCATAGCCAAGTTTAGGGAGAATAAAGATTGTATATATACCCCGTAATTCGCGTTGTGGCATTCCTAGGGATTTTAGTCTTCTGAGCATGTACAACTTGTAGGATGCAGACTTGACTGTGTTGTTAACATGCTGCTTCCAGTTGAGTCTGGAGTCCACAGTGATGCCGAGGAGTTTGGTTGACTCAACAACTTGGAGGGTGTTGGTTCCTATGGTGACAGTTGGTGGTGGTACTGGGATTGTGGAGGTGCTGAAGTTCATCACCACAGTCTTGGCGTCATTTATTGTAACGTTATTTGCTGCAGTCCATGTTTGCAGTCTGTCAAGGATGTCCTGAAGTGGGGTGTAGTCTGGGGAACCGTTGTTGATAGTGATGCCCACTGTGGAGTCGTCAACATATTTCCAGTGGAATGGTGTGTCTGTCAGAGCGTCGTTTATAAGTAACAGGAAACACAGGGGGCCTATTTTAGTGCCTTGAGGCACTCCACAGGTAAGATGTTGGTGTGAGGAGACTCTGCCTTGATACCTGACAGCCTGCCGGCGCCCACTTATGAAGTCTGCAAGCCAAGACACCAGATTAGGGTGAAGCCCCATTTTTATTGCCTAGTTGATGATGATAGTGTGATCAACAAGGTCAAATGCCTTTTTGAAGTCGATAAAGGCAAGTGCTACTGAAGTTTTGCGTTTTTCTAAGTTTTTGTAAATAAAATCGAGGAGACTGACAAGACAATGGGAGGTAGATGAATTTTTCATGTTCCCGAATTGTTGGGGATCAATTATATTGGCAATATTAGAGTAGGCCCAATTAAAAATGAAATCTTCACATAGTAAACTAGGGAGGGGCGTTATTGCAATGGGTCTTAAGTCATTAAGGGATTGTGGGCTTGGAATTTTGGGTATGGGAGTGACAAATGACATTTTCCAATCAATGGGAGATTTACTTTGGCTAATTGAAGCGTTAATTATGGAGCAAAGGGGGGTAGCTAATTCAAATGCAAATTCTTGATAAATTTTGACAGGTAAGTCTACTGGTGTGGTAGATCTAGTAGTTTTAAGGTTCAATAGCTTGTTGCAGACTTCAAACTCCTCCACCGTTGGTAGGGGGGAAGGGGCTGGGAGGTAGGCTGGCAGGTGTGTCGGATTAAGTTCGTCTAAGGTTTGACATATACCTGAGAAGTGGTCATTAATCCTTGTGGCCGCATCCTCAAAGGTCATGTTGGCAATACAGGGGAGGGATAATGACTTTTTCTTAAGTCCACATAAGTCCTTAATTTTGGTGAACCACTGGCTTACACTGGCTTCCTTCAAGTGATGTATTTTAGTAGGGTAGAAGCATTTTTTAGCAGAACGTATTTCCCTGATGACCTTATTACGAAGTGTTCTGTAGAGGTTGCTGTCTGTATGGAACGCTCTGTTTCTTTGCTTCATAATCCTCTTGATACGTGGTGTAATCCAGGGAACATCACATGGGTGTAGTGTCAACTCTTTGGTGGGGAAGAAATGATGGTAAGCTTGGGTTGTAGTACTCATGTAGTTGTCCCACTTAATACTTACATCATCAACAGTAAGTACTTCTGTCCATGGGTAGCGAACCACCCACTCTCCAAATTGACGAACTGCCGAATCTGTTATTGGGCGGTACAACCTTGTGGTGGTGACTTGTTGTAGCTTGTAGGTGGGAGCTGGTCGCCAGATGACGGACACGTGTTTCGAGCGTCCCACGGGAGGTAGGGGGAGTGGGGGGAGGTATAGCTCCTTCAGGTCAGTGATGATGAGATCAAGGGTGCGGCCTTCATGCGTGGGGAAGTCAACAACCTGGGACAAGTTCAATTGACCTTGAATTTCACTCGTATCCAATTCATTAAAATCCCCACAAAGAACTAGTTTCATAGCTGGAAACCTACCCCTCATCACGTCACAGGTGTTGATAAGGTGTTCGACAAGGGTGGGCCCCGTAGGTGATCGTGGCGGATGGTAGACGACACAATAAATGATAGAGGCAGTCTCGCGGGGATGCGAGGGAGGATTAGCTCTCACCCACAAGGCCTCAATTCCTTCGGGAGTGTCGACAACGAGGTGTGAGGGATTAAGTTCTTTCCGGCAGAAAATAACTACACCTCCACCACGCTTGTTTGTCCTTAGTTGATGAAACATTTGAAAGTTTTCTATATTGCACGTCTCTGGGACGATTTGCCAGGCCTCTGTAATAGCAATAACGTCAGCATTCACTTCCTTCACTGTGGTGACGACTTCATCAAACTTGTTGCATAGTGATGTGACATTAGACATAAACAGAGACGGCAAACCGTACCACAATTGGGGGATATGGATGTGTCTGTAGGGTTTTCTAGTTACAGATTTAACTTCTGTGCCCGGTTTGTTAGTGATGATAACAGGTATAGTTCTATGAGCACATTTACCTCTCCTTTGACTTCTGTTCTTAAAAAGTCCAAGAGTTTTCAGTTTGACAATAACGTCAGTAGGAGGATAACCACAGCCTCGCTTTATCTGGTACATGGCAGAGATGGTCAGGCGGGGAGCCATTATCCTAGGGTAACACTCACTGGTCACTGAGTTCGATAACTATAAGCTAGTTGTTGTCACTTTACACAAGGATTTTCAATACCTGAGAAAGGATAACTATTCTCGAGTAGGTATACAAAGAAATGGATGATAAGGTGAGGGGTTAACAGGCTAACCCAGGCTGCTACAGGAGCGCCGAGTGACCCGACCTCACCTCTCGGTGTCTGACGGGTGTGTAACCTTAAGGGGGTGTGGGAGTAGGGGACAGGTTTGGGGGGTGCACGAATAGAGGGGAAAGGCTTGGGGTGGGTAGAAATCCTGTCTCCACCCTCAAGCCTGTACCCCTACTTACACCCACCCCAAAATCGCCCAAGCCTGTCCCCTACTCATGCATATCCCTAACCCCCCCAGACTTGTCCCATTACTTCCGCACCCCCATAATCCCCGAGGCCTGTCCCCTACTCCTGCACTCCCCTAAACCCCCAAGCCTGTCCTATTCCTGCACCCCTTAAAATTTGATAATGCCTATAAACAATTCCCAGAAACAGGCCATTACAGAAACAGGCACCTTATATATATATATATATATATATATATATATATATATATATATATATATATATATATATATATATATATATATATATATATATATATATATATATATATATATATAAGCTGCACCATGATAAATTAAAGATAACGTGTATGTATATATGTTGTCAATCAGAGAGTGAAGCAACAGTGAAGACCCCAACAAACTGTAACGTGATGAATATACCACACCTACGGGGCTACAGGGAACCACTACACCACAACCACCACTACCGCCACAACAACAACAACACGATGATGATGATGATGAAGGAGGTGGTGCTGGAGGCGGAGATCGTCCTCACACCTCCTCCAAGCACTGAGGTGAACACTGTGAGGCTGGAGGTGGGAACACTCGACATCAACAATACTCCTGTGGGATGGATAAACTTCCTACGCCGTCCATCTGATGGTGATGAGTATCTGATGTTCACTTGTCCTCAAGATTATGTTGGTCGTGTAGTGACTCCCTGGAGTATCACACCATCACACAACACCATCAGTGTCATACTCAAGGTAAATCTCTCTCTCTCTCTTATTTATTTTATTCTCTCTCTACTTAATCTATCTATCTATCTCTCTCTCTCTCTTTATTTATTTTATTTTATCTCTCTCTCTCTCTCTCTTTATTTTTTACTCTCTCTCTTGTATTACAGCATTAGTGAATCTGGAGTAACGGATGCCTCCAAAGTTTTCCAAGCAACATGACACTAATGTATTTGTTAATCTTAAAGGGGTGCAGGAATAAGGGAATAGTCTTGAGGAGGGGGTTTGGGGGGTGCGGGATTAGAGGACAGGTTTTCAACCCCCCCAAGTCAGTCCCCCTAATCCCACACACCCCTAAACCCCCCCAAGCCTGTCCCCTACTTCCGTACCCTCCAAACCCCCTCCCTAGCCTGTCCCCTACTCCCGCAAGACCCAAACCCCCCAAGCCTGTCCCCTACTCCCGCACCCCTTTAAACTTACATAAACAACATAACATATCACATAAAGTATATAATTTTTTCTTTATTATCTATTATAAAACTTTTTTTTTTTTTTAATTCAGCATTTTTGTATAAACACACATTCTCTCTCTCTCTCTCTCTCTCTCTCTCTCTCTCTCTCTCTCTCTCTCTCTCTCTCTCTCTCTCTCTCTAAGAAACCTATATATTCGAAATTCGAAATGTACTAACTCAAATTTATATTTTTCTCTGAAAACTTAATCAAACTTAAGTGTGTGTGTGTGAAAAATTGGTGAATGAAGGAACAATATATCTGTGCGTGTGTGTGAGTGTGAAACTAACTGTGTTGATGGTGTTACAGATTACAGAGTGGAGGATAAAGGTATATCAAGAACTGGAAGGGAATCAACAAAGTCTTGTAGCTGACCAACAGTGTCATCGAGGTGTGGTTCACTTCCCTTACAATAAGCTGAAGGTGTTGTGTTATGATGATGATTACTGTGGTCAAGTGTTATCACCTCCCACCATAACAGGTCAGTTACACCAATATGCATCTATTCATTCATCTATCTCATTACACACACACACACACACACACACAGAGAGAGAGAGAGAGAGAGAGAGAGGGAGAAGGGGGAGGTGAAAAGTAGGCATGAGAGAGAAAGAAGGTGGAAAAAGAAGGCATGAGAGAGAGATATAGGGAAGATGGAAAAGAAGGCATGGGAGAGAGAAAACAAAGGTGAAAAAGAAGGCATATAAGAGAGAGAGAGAGAGAGAGAGAGAGAGAGAGAGAGAGAGAGAGAGAGGTGGAATAGAAGGAATATAAGAGAGAGAGAAAAAAAAGAGGTTAAAAAAAGTGAAATTACTAAAGTAAGTATAATTTAAAAATAATTATTTTATCATAGCTCTAACGGCCAGTACCGTCCAACCCAATTACTTTAATTAACAGAGCAAATTTTTTTTTTATATATATTAATGACAAGAAATATTTAATGTTATGCACCTAACTAACACAAACTGGCTACTACCAAAAAAAAAAAAAAAATACATAGGAGTCTATCACTAACCCCTCAACTTACTGTTATAAAAAAAAAAAAAAAAAAATCACCATGGCACACTGAAGAAAGATGTATAAAAAGAAAGACACTTGATTAAAATAAATACCCAAAACCACTCACACCAACAGTGGTCACAGTACACACAGTCTCCCTTTCAAGATGTAGATGGGAATAGATTTCTGACATCGCCGGCACCTACGCTGAAATACGATACTCCGTGGTTCCCGATGACTCACTGTTCACATACACACAAGACACTCACTAAAAATTAAAGAAAATAATTACTTATCCACCAAAACAACTGATAATTCCACAGGGAGACCACCAGAAGGACAATTGAATATGATTTTGACTAATAAATTATAATATTGACTAAAAATTATGATATTGCCTAATAAATTATAATATTGCCTAATAAATTATGATATTGCCTAATAAATTATAATATTGACCACTTGACCTTATTGACTGACTGATTATTAGCTTTAACTATTGACACTGACGTAATTCACAATAATATTAGATCACAGAGTTGGGAGTGACGCTGACCATAAGGGCGCACCAACCTAGGGGTATCGAAAGAGCCGGTTAAAATCTCATTTAAATCATTATTACACCCAATATTCGCCTCTCCCTAGTTAACACAATGACACCACATATATATACATATCTCCACCTACTCACGATTATTATCACAGTCCCAGCCCACTACTTATCACTTTATACTCTGTAAATGAAACCAAGAGAGCGCGAGAACACACCTAGGGGTTTCGAAAGAGCTGGTTAGAATGGTTACCCTCCATCTTCTCTAACTTCATCCCACACATAGTTTCCACCCTCTCCGTTCGTAACTCACGGATTGAATCTTTTTTCCCTCGAAAAATAACTATTAATAATGCATAATGAATTATAATCTATTTTTGAACTAAACAGGTAATTTTAAATTAACTCAACACACAATCTTTACCATAACACAATTATTAATTCTTTTAACTGTACAAAATATTTGGCCATCTCCAATTCTCTCTCTCCACAAATCTCAGCACTAGAGAAAACGGCATTTTTAAAATAAGCATTACTGAAGTAAAATATTGGAGTGTTACAAAGCTACCCATGTAAAACATTGCTTGTTAATAATTTTCTACAATAGCCATCAGAGAAAACGAAAGATGCTCTAACTATTGCTTTATTTATTGTTTTTGCTATAATATGTCCCTCTTTTCTTTCGATTTCCTTTGTTTTTGCTATCCCACCTTTCAATCACTATTCACTTAATCCTACAAGGCCTCTCTCTCTCTCTCTCGAACTATAACTGTATTAATAAGGAAGGGTTGAGAAGGAGGTTATTTAGGTGAACACAACACTATCATTTCATTGTCTCACCTTCAGAATATACCAATGTATCGTCGACACCGGAACCAGTGAACATAGATGTGATGGAAGGGAAGGAACAGGAGACCAGACTTATCTTCAAGGACCTTCCAAACCAACACTGGAGTATCACGTTGGAGTACTCTAGTTATTTTTATACTGGTGCCAGGGTAACAATGTCTCACACTCCAAACAACACCATGGGTCAACACGTGTGGCTGGAGTTGTTGTGTGGGTACTTTCCTGACTACACCTATATTCAGCTGTACAAGGACACACCTTCAAACACATCACCTCCATGATACTACTTGGTTCAGGTCATTGTGTACAGTTCACTTAATTAATGTGTCATGTCTCTCTCTATATCTCTCTCATTATTATCATTATTAACTATCTCTCTCATTATTATTAATATTATTATATAACTTCCATTATTATTATTGTTATTATTATTATTATTATTTGTTCTCTCTCTCTCTCTCTCTCTCTCTCTCTCTCTCTCTCTCTCTCTCTCTCTCTCTCTCTCTTTTCTTATTATCATTGTAGCTTTACTATGCTTGCTAGGTGAACAAATACTCTCTCGAACGTTTAATACACTTTATTCACTAAGGAAAGGGGCACTGCAGCACTGGACAGGGTGACAATGGACAATACAAGTAATATAATGGTGTCAGGAACTGTGTTAGTGTTTAGTATTGTGTAGAGTCGTGTATCTTGCTGGTGAATTGTGTAGTGTATGAAATGGGAAAATACTCAGGGTTTTGGTGAGGTGGGGCAGCTTGTAGTGGCGTTTGAGCACGATACGTGGAGGTCCCAAGGAGAGTAGCACACGAGATTGCAGGAGAGGAATTACACCCGTAGTTTTAAAACATTTGAGGGCCCTTACTGGAGATCTATGAATTCTCCAAACTACTCCAGGCAACAGATTCCCTATTCGAAACACTGAAGCGTTTTGTGGCCTGGATTATTTGGAGGGTTCATAGAGCTCCAGTAAGGGCCCTCAAATGTTTTAAAACTACGGGTGTTAGCAACATACACTAAGCCCAGCAGGTAGAGGGACACACAGCGGCAGCTGGACTGGACACTTGGGCTAGTGGGTAGCGAGTGGGCTGGTCACTTTTTTTTTTTTTCCCCTGACCTATCGACCTTGGTGTTGGTCATTAAGGCCTATTTATTTTAATGTTATTTTATTTATTTATTATTATTTTTATTTTAACTTTTTGCATATCATTTTATGCATTTATTATTATCATTATTATTATTACATTTCAACTTAAAATTAAAATTAAATATTAATCATTGTTGTATTTTGTAACTATATACAAAAAAGAATACTTCATAATTTTACATCCTAGCTAATAAACTAATCGATGTACCTACTCAACCAATCGCTAACTAACCTAATACCTATCCAAGCCAATCACTAAACCTAGATAGACAAATTGCTAAACCTATCTTAGTCAATCGCTAAACCTAGCTAATACATTATAATTATAGATTATATACATACAACACATATAATATTCATAATTGCAAAAGATATATACAAAATGGAAACAACAATTGTAATAAAAAGTCACATCACTCTAATCAGTTCGGTCTCCCTCAAGAAAGTCATCAATTTATCAGTCACACCACCATCCCCATCACCTAAGAGAGTTGAGAGTGTGAAGGGAACTTTTACTGCATCACAGTAACTCATGAGTTAAGCACGTTCCCCCACAAATCGCCGACAATGCAGGATGATATGAGTGATAGATAACACCGCATTGCAGATGTTACAATGCGGTAGAAAACGTTTGTCTATATACGGATCTAGGTGTGTTATCCTTGTACAGTTGGTTCTTAGTCTTGCAAGTATTCTTTCTTCCAAACGATTGGGCCGGTTGGCAGTGGCCCAATCTACCAGTTGAGGCTTGATGGTGTTGATAATAAGTCTGGTCCGTCAGTGTACACGTGGTGAGACCCCAGGTGACTGCGGACTATACCACCAAACAGGTGGTGTATCTCCAACTCCGGCGCCTTTTCCTTAGATGATGGTAACCACGATGTATTGACGCCGAAGTTGGGTGTCTCCCACGGCGGTATCTTGCTGATGATGAACTTGTCGCAGTCCCCGAGGTCTACATTAAGCTGTTCTGCCAGCTGGTGGAGACGTACAACCAGTGGCCTCCGTCTTCCGTGGTGAAGGTAGTGATGTTGTTGGAGGGAGGCACTGGCCACGTTGCCGATCTCCCACTTCCTAATGGTTATCATGGCGGTGTTGATGGCGAGTTGATCCCGTCAAAGTTAGAGAGGAGGTATGTTTGCCTCCACCTCCATCCTACCTACCCGTGTACACTTCAGAACTCCCAAAGACACACATAAACATTTATTCTGGTAGACATCTAATCTCTCTAGTGTTGTATCTGAGGCTGACCCATACACCTGTGAGCCATAGTCTAGCTTTGTACGAATAAGGGTCTTATTATACACCATTAATAAATATTTTCTGTCGGCTCCCCATGTGGTGTCTGATAGGTACTTAAGGACATTTAAAGGTTTTTGACAACGAACAATTAAATTATTAATATGATGTGTAAAATTTAATCTTTGGTCAAAATGAATTCCTAAAAATTTAACAGAATTTTGAAATGGTACCGGTTGGCCATCTAACGTTACGTTAATTTGAGGTACTCTACGTTTACTAAAAATTACTCCGGTACACTTAGGAACGGAAAACTTAAAGCCCCACTGTAAGGACCATTGGTGGACAGAATCAAGCGCTGCTTGAATCTGTCCTACTGAAAACTTTGCATTACATGACGAATGTCACATTGCACAATCACCAGCATACAATGAGTATTTAAGATTCCTGGGGACTAGAGCTGATGACAGAATATCATTGATCATGATGTTAAAAATTGTTTGACTAAGCACCCTTCCCTGTGGCACCCCGTTCTCTTGGACAAAAATGTCCGATGTTACGCTTCCTTACAGGAAAGGTTCTGTCACGCAAAAGGTTGTTGATGAAAATGGGCAAATTACCTCTTAAACCATAACCATGAAGCTTCATCAGAATACCGTGTCGCCATGTCATGTCATGGGCTTTATGGATGTCCAAGAACACCCCTACCATGAATTCTTTATTGGCAAATGCCTTTGAAATGTAATGTTCCCGGTTCATCAAGTGATCAACTGTATTCCGGTGTCTCCGGAAGCCACACTGTCGATCACTCAATAAACCCTTCGCTTCTAAAACAAAAAGTAGCCTATTATTTATCATTCTTCCCATGACTTTACAGAGGCAAGAAGTCAACGCAATAGGTCGAAATGAACTGAGATTCACAAGACGACCAGACTGTTTAGGTATCGGTATGACCCACGCAAAGTGCCATGAGTCTGGGAAGGTGTTAGACACCCAAATCTCATTATACACCGCTAGCAACTTGACCAGGTTATCCTGGCCAAGATGCCGGATCATACCATACGTTATGGTGTCAGGTCCAGGACTGGTGTCTTTACAGGATCTTAGGGCAAGGAGAAGTTCATCTATCATAAACTCCCGGTTTTATGGGTAGTCTGCGTCTTCTGTGGCAAAGTCTATCTCTTGTAGTTCAGCCATACGTTTGTGATGGAGAAAACGCTGGTCGTTGTTGGCTGAACTACTTACGTTTGAGAAACTCCTGGCAAGTACGTTTGCTACGTCCATGGGATCGTCGTAGATGTTGTTGTCCACTTGAAGAGTGGTGATGGGGGTATACGTGCGTTTGTTATTTAATATCTTTATAGTGGACCAGACTTTAGTGAGTGGAGTGAAACGATTCACCGTGGACACAAACGACCGCCAAGAGTCCCTTTTAGCTCTATTAATTACTCTCCTTGCCTCAGCCCTCGCCCGTTTGTAAGCTATAAAGTTTTTAGCTCCGGCCTAAGCCGAGAGCTCTAGGTCTTATCGTAATTATTGTTATTGTTCTTGTTCTTGGGGCGATCACTTCTTAAAAGTGGTTCAACTTACTCACTCACACACTCACTCGCTCACTCTCTTCCTCCAATCCATTTTCTTTTACCGACATTGAATCATTTTTTCAACCGAGAGGGGGTTCAACTGAGGGGTTCACCCTCAATAAAAAGGGTTCATTTTCAAAATTTCAATATAACCATATGAATACGAAAATCCAGATAAAACATAATTAATATTTTTGAGACCTATATATATGGATATTTTATTATTTCACTTGAATCATTAAGAGCCGGAGCTTTTGAAGGGTTTTCCTTCATGTTCTTGTTATGAGTGGGCCGTTTGTCAAAACTCCTGTATCTCCTAATGCGTTTCCTTAATGCCTCTCGGCAATCCGTTGACCACCAATGTGCTTCACGCTTATTTCGAATTATAGAGGTTTTGGGAATAGCAACCTCGGCTGCGTGTAAAATGTTTTGTGTTAAATTTTGCATCTTTTCATCTATGGTCTCCCCGGCTATATCTAAGTCGACGATACTCCCGAAAGACCCTCAATCTGCTCTCTTAAAATTAAACTTTGGTATCAAAGGGGCTGAAACAGTTTACTGTGAATAAGAGAGACAGATGGGAAAGAGGTCACTACCAAGGGAGTCGGAATCAGGATGCCAAGAAAAATCCGGGTGTATATCCGGGGAGGCCAGAGACAAATCAATGGCAGAAAAGTTACCAGAACGATCGTCAACCCTGGTGGCTTGACCATCGTTCAGGAGGCAGAGGTTGGATTATAGTATAATGTCTGCCATCTGCCCTCCGTGAGCATCCGTCCTTAAGCTTTCCCACTGACAGTGATGGGCATTAAAGTCGCCCAGTACCAATTTTTTACCAGTGAGTTGACTGAACAAATTGTGAAATGAATCACTGTCAATGGGGCCGCGTGGTGGACAGTAAAGACAGCAGATGGATATGTAGGTGTTGTGTAATTTCACTCTGCAAGCAACGACTTCCAGTGTAGTGTTTAATGTTATTTGTGTCTGTGGATGTGATTTGTGTGTGTATATTGCTACTCCGTGTCCTTCGTTTCTCCTGTATGCGTTGTAGTGTTTAAATTATGGTGGGTCAGAGTGATTCTCCAACCCTGTTTCCTGTAAACAGACGACGTCTGGCCTGCGTGTGTGTAATAATATTGATATATTGTTCAATTTATTCCCAAGACTTCTACAATTCCACTGTAGTACAGTGAACATGGCAGTTTAAGAGTTACGGGGTCGGCCTGAGCGCTTAGTCTTTTTGTGCAGCCCGCCGCCTGGCGAGTGGCTACCAGGGGACCTTTCCCGGTTCTTGCGTCCGGAGACATCCATTGTTTCCTCATCAATGGTGAGTCTCCCAGACTCCACCGAGGAAGAGCTATACCCTTTCTCCCATGATGAAGTGGGAGTAGGGTGTGTGCAAGGAAGTGGCTTGTTGGGTTTAAGGGTGATGTATTTTACTTTGTCATACTTGTCTGACTTTTTCTTTGGTTTCTCTGACTGCAAAGAAGCTGCAGCCTGAGAATAGGAGTTAAAAGTTAGAGGGGGTAATAATAGTAGGTTTAGCAGTAGATTGTTCAGCATGCTCGCTTGGCTCTGACTCAGTCTGAGTATTAATAGTACACATCACGGGTCGGGATATCACCGCCGATGCATACGAGACATTAGGTGATGGAGTCGCTTGCGATCCGGATCCATCACCAACTTCCTCGCATCATAATAGGAGATGCCCCGCACTGCCTTCACCGAGCAGACCTCCTTCTCCAGCTTCCACTTGGGACAATTCCTCGAGGAAGTGGAGTGAGCAACCTTACAATGAAAGTAGGAGAGCTCCACTGATGTGCACTTTTCCTCAGCATGACCAGGCGTCACACACTTGCCGTACACTGGAGAAGAAGCCTTACAAGTTTTATTTCCATGTCCATAAATCTGACAGTTCAAGCATCTAAGAGGGTTGGGGATAAAGGGTCTTACTTTAACAATTTCATAACCGATTTTGACAGTTTCAGGAAGTGAAACTTTGCCAAATGTCAAAATAACTGTTTCAGTAATCTTCCTTATACCATCCTCAAAACGTGTTATAAATCTAGCATCAATGATATCTTGTGTCCTCGTTTCCTCGATTATTTTCGTCTCTTTCATCACCATTAAATCCCTACAGGTGATTACTCCCCTGCAGGAATTCATGGCTTGAGGAATCTTGGCTTCAACTTTGTAATCATGGCACTGACGACATTTCAACAAACTTGTTACCTGTTTAGAATTGAAAGTTTTGACTAAAATGTCTCCAGAGGCAAGTATTTTAACTGATTCAACCTCACCAGCCCAGCCATCAATTACCTTATTAATAATGAAGGGATTGAGGCCGGCGAGTGGGGCCGAACCAGTAGCATGAAACATAACAAATGAAGCATTTTTTACGTCTATGTCAAGGGATGTTCGAGTCTCGGTTCGTCCGTCGTTTCGTGGTGGTGGTCGGTCATGGACGCCTCCTCTGCTGTACGGAGGAGGGGTTGGGAGGGAAGGCAGCAGAGTTACCACTTCCTCCAAGGATGGGTGGAGGTGGGAAGTAGAAAAGAAAACACCAGCAAGGGATAATAACCAACCCTAATTAACTAATGTTTGAGATCAACCTCTCAACCCACACTAAGGTGGTCCGTCTGTGTTTATTCACACCCAGAGCGATCAGTGGGGGAGTCCACCATAGGTAGGAGGCAAAGTTGATCTCAATATAGACACCTACTATATCTTCTACTAGCTATGGAGGGAATGAATACTAGCTAAGCCTAGTCGTCACCAGAAGGGTGAAAAAAAAATCTACTCTCGGTGCGGCAGGCCCTGGCAGCTAGAGGAGAGCTCAAAATATATGTCCTCTCTCTCCACGACCCAGTCTCAAAGTCCCGTGGGCTGGGCACCCCACGGCTGGCCCCTTATATCTGATCTGATGGGCAGCAGGTGGAGGATGCTGGTTGACCTGCGCATGCAGGTAGGGATCGGCTTTGTTTGGACGAGAGGTGTGCGTGGCTTGGGGACGCTGGGGCTGGTGATGTGGAGTGCTCACCCCACTACATTATTATTATTATTATTATTATTATTATTATTATTATTTTCTCTCTTCTTCTTCTTCATCTTCTTCTTGTTGCTATTGCTAGTGCAGTTGTTTTTGTTGTTATTGTTTTTGTTGTTGTTGTTATTGTTGCCGCTGCTGTTGTTGTTTTTGTTATTGTTGCTGTTGTTGGTGCTGTTGGTGCTGTTGTTGTTGTTGTTGCTGCTGTTGTTGTTGTTGTTGTTGCTGCTGTTGTTGTTGTTGTTACTAATTAATAATAATAATAATAATAATAATAATAATAATAATAATAATAATAATAATAATTATGATAGTCATAATAACAACAATAATAATAATAACAACAATAATAATAACAATAATAATATATAATAATAATGATAAATTTAATAATGATAAATTTAATAATGATAAAATATTACTCATTATGTATATTAGGCCTGTACACATATACATATTATGTACAGTCAAAGCACATAGTCCTTGAACAGACTTTCCTTCACACCCTGGTCAACTGTACTGTACATTATTCTAGGTGTGTTTATGAATGTGTAATTATCATAATGTAATACCACAGGTGGGAATAGACTGGATGAGCGTGACTGATACCACACCAGGACACAACCAGACTACACAACAATACAACTGTAGTCATCCTATTAAAAACCATCCTAATCTTACCATCACTATTGATTGTGATTATGGTGACGATTGTGGTACAGTGAGTCAATTCTGTCCCACTGGTGAGTATAACCAAACTTATCTTATACACATATAACATACAACCTGATCTACCAACACACACACACACACACACAGAGGGAAAAATGTCAACAACTCATTGGTTTACACACACACACAAGGGGAAACACCAACTAATAAGATAACTCAGTGACACACACACACACACACTTAAAGAGTATTTTATTGTTAAGAACTAATACATTGTTCACAGTATAAGTAAATATATAATTGTAATGATATAATGAAATACTCTCTCTCTCTCTCTCTCTCTCTCTCTCTCTCTCTCTCTCTCTCTCTCTCTCTCTCTCTCTCTCTCTCTCTCTCTCTCTCTCTCTCTCTCTCTCTCTCTCATTATTCATGAACATTATATATCAGACACTAAAAGTTTATTAGAGTTAAAATTGTGTAATAAAATTAATTCATTGATCATTATTTCATATTTTAATACCATGTAAATAATTCTTGAAGTGCTAGCGGGGATAACTAGGAGAGAGAGAGAGAGAGAGAGAGAGAGAGAGAGAGAGAGAGAGAGAGAGAGAGAGAGAGAGAGGGATTCAATAATTCATGTGTGTTTGTGTGTATTATTATTATTATTATTATTAATATTATTATTATTATTATTATTATTATTATTATTATTATTATTATTATTACAGGAAATAAAGTGCCAATATTATATCAAATTTTATGTTTTTCTTCACATTGATTGGAGCAATGATAAACTACACATATTTTTTCACCTTATATACTAATAAACAAGTGTATTATTATGACTGTCAGTATAATATTGATATTTGTATGAACTGTATTATACTTAACAAGGATATTAATCTCTCTCTCTCTCTCTCTCTCTCTCTCTCTCTCTCTCTCTCTCTCTCTCTCTCTCTCTCTCAACATTGGTGTTAATATATTTGTTTTCTCTCTAAATACTCAATATGTGTGTTAATATTTCAGACATTATGCAAGATACTACGGACATTGAGAAAAATATCACGGAAATTAAAAAAGAAATGTCTGACCTTGAACCCAACACTACTGACTCTGAACAAGATACAAACTCAACACAGAACATAACGTTGTGTGACCAGGTGTGGAAAGGAGAAATCCGGAGTGTGGCCTTGTATGTGCCGAGGCTGGAAATAGTGACATTGTTCTTAGCCACAATAATATCTGCATTTATATACTTTTTTTGGATTAGGTTTGTGGACATTAACATTATGCAGTACCTTGCCCCAATATATCGTAAGCTGGCCCTCCTTTTTTTTAGACGAGCACAAGTACCAGCCAACCAGTAACAAGGAAACACACACACAAACAGATGCAATTACCAACCAACCAGTTACAAGGAAACACACACACAAACAGATGCAATTACCAACCAACCAGTTACAAGGAAACACACACACAAACAGACACAAATACCTACAAACCATTAACAATGAAGCACACATCACATAATGAACATTGTTTACAGAGAGTAACTCTTGATAAACAGTATAACCTATTCTATGTTTATCATAATAATGATCTAATTTCATGTTTTCAGTAATAATTTATAATGCCATATTTTTACTAACAATTTCAATATTTTATTGTATAACAATATAAACTATAATCTGCATATTATATTAAGTTGATATGTTTTTTTATACAGGACCTGCTGTTATATTGTTATACTCCACTATAAAGAGTTATAACATGATGTCAACAACTTATATCATTTCTATGTACCCACTATAAGTAGTTATAACATATGTATGTATGTGTGTGTGTGTGTGTGTGTGTGTGTTTTCTTGTGAGTGGGATGAGAAAGAGATTGAATTGGTGGAGTTTTTTCTTGTGTATGAGAGAGAGAGGGAGAAAGAGAAAGTGTGTGTTTGTATTCTATATCTAGAATAAAATTGATGAGTGATTCTCACACTCAGTTGTTGGACTGACACACACACACACAGACCTTTACTGTTTTTTGTACTGGTATTTACTTTAACTATAACCTGTATTTTAATGAGATAGTAGCCTATAATTTTGGTACAGCCACAATCAAATAACCAACGACACTTTACTTCCATCATGCAAATTAATCAGTGTCATATCAAATTATAATAATAAAACAACATCTTATGTCAACTAAACCCCCATCTATTATCATTATGAGGTGCTGCAAAATCATACACGTGTTGTTCTTTATTACCAAGATATTTACTACGATGTAAGGAAAGTGTCGGTGGATATTTGATTGTGGCTGTACATCCAAGCTCGTAAATTCGTGACCACGTATGTTTATGCCATTTAAGCTGATCACATCTACTAGGTGAAACATAGTAGAAGGACATGACACAATCTTTCACCTACAATGACACTTTCCCCACACAGTGTTACCAGCTCAGATGACATAAACATTTTGGTCGCGAAATTATGAGCTCGGTTGTACATTGGAATGCCTTGAATCACCCAAAGTATGCCAGGAAATAATAGATTGTTGGAATTATTTGCTTTGATTGTAACCTGTGATTTAATAAACACAAAAAGTTTGCATTTGTTGCAGATCAGTGTTTTATTATCAGTCCTCCTTTGTTTATTAAAGTATTTTTATCTGTGATGGACAGTGAGGGTGAAGTGATACATACATACATAGAAGTAATAAAGAACTGATGATAAACAACATTACTCAATAAAAACAGAAAAAAAAAACACATACACACACATGCAAACACAAAAAGAGTATTTAGAGAATATGCAAGTTCAGATTTGCTGTAATGAAAGATGGGTATTATTGTGGTTATGATTATGAAACGTGATGATGAAGGACACACACACATACACACAGATTCTCTCTTATACACAGACACACACGTTCTCTCTCTCATACACACACACACACACACACACACACACACGTTGGTGGTGACATCTGGTCTTGTGATGGTTTTGACGCTGAAAAAATCATCTTCACTAGTACAGGAACACTTGATGTTGACTTGGTAATGAGGTCCAGTAATGTGATCAATGTCAAGTCTTGCAAGAGTTTGTTTATCCACTTGATTCATGATGTGTAGACTTGTCCTCCACGTGGTATTATTATCAGGTGGACACAACAACTGAAAGCGAGCCTCGAGGACACCTTCACCGACTTTGTTCATCTCTAATGGTTGTTGAGACACCATGGATGACTGGTTGTAGGCGGGACTTTCTGATGAGAGAGGAAAGTTGTTAGTGATATGTTCTCTCTCTCTCTCTCTCTCTCTCTCTCTCTCTCTCTCTCTCTCTCAGGGGTAATATTTATTCGATTATTATCTAAATCTTTATCGATTATTATCTATATCAACAATTCTACTCCTTCTCTTCATTCTTCTAGTCTAGTCTAGTCTAGTCTACTATAGTGACAAGATGTTCAACAAAGCTCTCCGTGACCCCGTGTGACCATGGATTTGTAGTGTACCCTAAAAATACTGTAGGCCCATTTTCTTTGTTAACCATTATCTGCCTGCCCTGTATTGTTATTCTTTTACCATTACATTCCTTCGTCTATGTAATTTCTTTCAGCATTTTCTCTTTACCATATTATGTCATAACATTGTCTGTATACTCTTACCAAATTTCATATGTACAAATTATGTATTATAGATTTACTAGCATAAAATACTTTTACCAATGTTAACTTCATGTCTGTCGCAACCTGTACATAAATATGAACTTGTTTTGACATTAAACAATTATGCGTCTGGACTCTGCAGTCAAGACCTCGTCCTCGTTCTCTGCATAGCGCCAACAGTTTCCACGTATTGTCCGTTCGAGCTACCTTGGGTTCCGAGGCCTCTTGCCAGTAATACTCTGTTGTCTCTTTGCTTTTGTAAAGTAAATAGTAACGTAATTTGCAGCGTTTTGCTGCACTGCTATTGTGCACCTTCTGTGTTTTGTCTTTGCTTGAGGACATCATGTAGTGCATGCTAGCTAGTAGATAGTTGTTCCCTACACCAGACCCGCAGCACTCACTGCTTCAGGGGTAATCCCTGTGGTAGTGGGGCCCAGTAGTCTGGTGTGTCATTTGGGCACCTCTTTTTCTCGAACTACTCTTTTTCTTCCATATTTTCCGCGACCTCTTGGGCCTACGGTTGTCTCATATTTCTGAGCAACGGTATTCGCTTGGGAGGTGGGTTCTGACTACACCACCCCTCGCATTAGGCAGGTTCGGTGGTGGGAAAGTTCCTTCCGCACTAGCTCCGATCCCCTAGCTGGTACTGGAGTACGCCGCCAGGCTACCACTAGGGAGGGTTGAGTGAGGTTACTTTTATTTTTCCCTAAATTATTGTCCTTATTTTAGGGGGTTGATACAATAGTTAAGGGAGTTAGGAGAGGGTGAGTGGAGAGGGCTCGGACCTAGTCCGATGTCCCGAATGGCTGATCCCTCGACTAGCCTTCCTCCTCCTCAAGGAGGGAGGCTGACGACCAATGACCATCCTAAGACTACGGCAGACAATATTGGAACCCCTACGGCTGACAGACAAAGGCGACCAGATATAGATATTCCTTCCCTGAATGCTCGTTATGTGAATGTACGTTGTGTTGATGAATCTCAATCTCTGAAGACTGTTAACCCATTTATCATCAAAAAGGTCCTTGATGGTCAGGTGGGTGGCAGTCTGGAATTTGCTAAGAAATTGCGAGATGGTAGTCTCCTGGTTAAAGTGCTCAACTCTTCCCAGGTTAAGGATTTACTTAAACTGACGCAGATTCATACTATCAAGGTGAAAACCACCATTCCAGTTGGGCCAAATACTTGTAAGGGCGTCATATTCCATAGGGATTTGGCTGACCTGGATGATGCAGACATTCTTGACGGGATGAAGGACCAGGGCGTAGTGGAAGTACAAAGTATGACCAGGATGAGAGAGAACAAGAGAGAGAAATTTGGCCTATCTTTCATGACTTTTGCTGCTGCTCAGATACCTGACACTGTTAAGATTGGATACGAAATTGTTCACGTTAGACCTTATATTCAGAAACCCATGCGTTGTTTCAGGTGCCAAAAATTCGGACATACAGCATTGAGGTGTTTCACTAGAGATTCAGGTGAATTCATTTGTGGTAAATGTGCCGGAAGTCACGAGACGAATTTATGTTCAGAGACAGTATTCAAGTGTGCCAATTGTGGCGGCCCCCACCAGGCAGGTGCAGGTATCTGCAGGAGTCTGATTGTGGAGACCGAAACAATGGCATACATGAAGGCTCATGATGTCAGTTATGGTGAGGCAAAGAGGAAGGTGGAGGGGGTTACCCAGGTTCCCACCGTATCCTACGCCGGAGCTGTAGCTGGCTCATCTAATGCTCCTGCTGTAAATGACCTCTTGGAACTTCTTAAGGCCAAAGAAAAAGAAAACAAAGCATTAACTGATAAAGTAAATAGTTTAGAAAGTACAGTAGTTGAACTAAAAGAATTAGTTGCAGAACTTGTTGAATCAAACCAACAACAGAAAATGAAAACCCACAAGGCAAATGAAACCGTAAAAAATAAACAATCTCAATCTCATGTTCTCGCTCAGGTGACTCCCACGAAGCATGTATCTGGGACTCAGACAGCTCGTCGTGCGTCGAGCTGCTCGAGGTCTGGATCTGTGACTCGTGGAGAGGCACAGGCGATGGAGACTATCATCTCCAAACCATCCCGTGGGAGGTCCCCGGGAAGTGCTGAGGAAGAGGAGGGTACTCCTTCCCAGCACAAAAAGGTTCGTCAGGACGAACACGGCCCTCCAAAACACCGTAAACCACGATAATCTTCGCGCTGACCATAGTACAATGGAACTGTCGAAGTCTTAGAAGTAGATTAAATGAACTTAAACTTTTGGCCTGTACTTACGCTGCCGATATTATTGCCCTTCAGGAAACTCATCTGGATAACCGGGTTGAAGACGAGGTTATCCAGCTTCGGAACTACGAGTTAATTAGGAAGGATCGAAACGGGAGGGGGGGAGGGGGGGTAGCTCTCTACATCCGCCGTTCCCTCCCTTTCACTGAGGTGCCATCTAATTTCCCTCTGGAGTCTGTCGCCTGCAGAGTGAAATTCGGTGGTACCTACCTGACTGTCTGTTCTGTCTACTGTCCTCCTGATACAGTAACTTATGATGATGTTTTTGATCTGCAGGACAGTCTGCCCTGTAGAAAATTAATTGTAGGTGATTTTAATGCACATCATACGTTATGGGGTTCCCTGCGGGATGACAGGAAGGGGGAACAGATGGCCAGGCTTATCAGTAATTCCGGTTTGATTCTTTTGAACGACGGTAGTCCGACGAGAGTTGATGATAATACCGGTAATTTTAGCGTCCTTGACCTATCTCTGGTCTCCCCATCAATTGCCACTTCTTGCCAGTGGCTACCTATTGATGACTCATTGGGAAGTGACCATTTTCCTATTTTGATTAAATATAACAGCGACACTGTTAAAGAGCCTTCAGCACCTAAATTTAACGTTAAAAAAGCAGACTGGGTGTCCTTCACAAAGAGTCTCAATATTGAAATTGTTGGGGAAACCATTGATGATAAAGTAAATAACATTAAAGATAGTATTCTCAAAGCCTCAACGGCAACAATTCCTAAGACTTCGATAGATAGCGCAAAGCATAGAGTTCCTTGGTGGACGCCAGATTGCCGCATAGCACTGTGTGAGAGAAATAGGGCCTACAGGCTTTTCAAAACTCACATCAGTGATGAGAATTTTCGCAAGTATAAACTTGCGAGAGCTAGGGCTCGTCGAACCATCAAACAAGCCAAACGAGACTCCTGGCGAAGCTTTGTCTCTACTATTAACTCTGAAACATCTATCTCTAAAGTCTGGTCCACTGTTAAAAAGTTAAATAAAAAGAAAATTTCAATTAAAATCACCAACATCAATCATAATAACGTCAATTTTGACGAGCCTAGAGACATTGCTAACGCCCTCGCCAGGCAGTTCTCTTTTGCTAGCAGCTCTGACAATTACCATCCAGCTTTCTTGCCTCTCAAGGAAGCATCAGAGCTGCAGCCTATTAACTTTGCCACAGGAGATGAATTGGATTACAACTGTGATCTTACAATGCAGGAGCTTGTTCAAGCCCTAGGAGCCTGTAGTGGGACATCCCCAGGACCCGATGAGATTCGGTATGAGATGATAAAGCATCTTGATCATGATTCCATGATCAAGATGCTGCAAGTGTTTAATGAAATTTGGAGGGGTCATGCCTTTCCAAATTCATGGCACTTTGCACATATCATTCCCATGCCGAAAGGAGGGGGGGACCCCAGATCGACTTCATCGTATCGCCCTATTGCTCTCACAAGTTGTTTATGCAAGGTCATGGAACGAATTGTTAATCGTAGGCTATTGCATTTTTTAAATTCCAGGAACTTGCTGGTTGACGAGCAGTGTGGCTTCCGCATAGGTCGCCAGACGCTTGATCAATTAGTAAGCCTGGAATCTCACATTCAAGAGGCATTTGCCAAAAAACAGTTTTTAGTTGCAGTATTTTTAGATATAGAAAAAGCCTACGACATGACCTGGCGACATGGCCTCCTCAGGAAACTACATGCGATGGGATTACGCGGTAATCTGCCCTTTTTTGTTAAGAATTTCATGTCTGACAGAACTTTCTCTGTCAAGCTTTTTTCGGATACAGTCACTTTCTCGGACACTTTTGTCCAGGCAAACGGGGTCCCCCAGGGAAGTGTTCTGTCTCCGACCTTATTTCTATGTATGATTAATGACATTCTACCAGCTCCTCCTCGAAATCTTAAATACTCACTGTATGCTGATGACTGTGCAATATGGCACTCCAGCCATAGTGCACAATTTTCGGCAACTCGAATTCAATCGGCACTGGATTCGATCCATAATTGGGGCCTCCAGTGGGGTTTTAAGTTTTCAATTAGAAAAAGTGTAGGGGTTATTTTCACTCATAGGAAAAAACCAGACGTTCGGTTGACCATGGGTGGAAACCCCCTACCTATTCAAAATTCAACTAGATTTCTTGGACTGATTTTTGACAGTCGACTGACATGGACTTGCCATGTCAGTCAGTTAAAAACTAAATGTTTAAAAGCACTCAATTTACTTAAATGCATTTCTGGTACAGAATGGGGAGCAGATAGGAAGTCTTTGTTAATGCTATATAAATCCCTGATCAGATCTAGAGTAGATTATGGGTCCATAGTGTATGGTTCGGCATCTGAGTCTGTGTTGAAAGGTTTGGATGTTGTGCAGAATGCGTGTTTGCGTGTGTGTCTTGGAGCCCTACGTTGCACTCGAATCGAGCGTCTAGAGGTGGAGTCACAAGTGCCTCCCCTCCGTCTAAGACGAGACCAACTAATGTTAACATACTTCGCTAAGAAAGCCAGGGTGCCGAGTCATCCTCCCGGTAATGCCTTGCTGCGGCAACCGCACCCGGGGGGCCATGGCGTTAGGCCCCTGGTAGAGGGACCGAGTCATCCGTCCGGGAACCCCTGCGCCCTAGGGGGCACTGGCGTTAGGCCAAGGGACACCAGGCCCGCTGTTTGTAATCCCGGGGAGCCGAGTCATCCTCCCGGTGATGCCTTTTTGCGCCTGCAGCCGGGGGGCCATGGCGATAGGCCCCTGGAAGGGCCAAGTTATCCGCCTAGGGGACGCACGGCCCCGGAGGGCACTGGCATTAGGTCCCTCAGAGCAAGACTCCACGACCTCGTAGAGTGTGTCGGTATAGACTTATCAACAATCGATTCCCTGGTTATAGTAAATATTGCACCTTGGGTAATACCCCCTTTTATTTGTGTGGAATCCTGGTTACCAGGGGTTAAATCCCAGGTGCCGGAGGTGGAGGTACACCAGAGGTTTCGTGAGATAATTGTCAAACATCTTTCTTATTTCCAACTGTATACCGACGGGTCCAAGACGGATGAATGTGTGGGTGCGGGTGTATGGTCGCATGAATGTCAGTTAAGATTCAGACTGCCGAATCATACATCTATTTTTCTTGCTGAATTATTTGCTATAGATAAAGCTTTGGATTTTGCCCTATCAACGACCCACGATAGGATAGTCATATTTACTGATTCATTAAGTTCACTTAAAGCTATTAAATCTTTGAATACAACTAACAATGAAATACAGGGTAATATCATTAGTAAGCTATTTAGTGCCAATAAATTGATCAAGTTAATATGGGTACCATCACATTATGGTATCTATGGTAATGAACAGGCTGATAAATTAGCAGGGTCGACTGTTGATCTGGACCTTAGCATAGTCCGTACGGATCTCAGGTGTTTTGTCTCTCTCATAAAATCTAAAATTCATCTCCTGTGGCAAAGGCAGTGGACCAGATTAGACATCAGAAATAAAGTTAAGCTTTTGATTGAACCCTGGGCTACGTCATCCTGGCGTAGTCGCAGGGATGAAGTGGTGGTGGCTCGGTTGAGGGTCAACGCCACCAGGCTCACTCACTTAGAGCCATATATTAACAAAGAATTTCCACCAATGTGTACACACTGTGACACAGTTATGTCAATAAATCATTTACTTATTTACTGTAATAAATATTCAAACCAAAGAATTAAAATTAAAAGATTTTTTCAATTTAAAAAACTTGCTCTTACCATCGAAAATATTCTATCTGATGATAAGAATATTATAGACAAACTGCTCTGTTTTCTGAGGGAGACAAAACTTTATGACCTTATATAAATTGATAGAATAAAATGGATTATACTGGCTTAATGACCTTTGACTATATGTCGCTGGTTGATAGCCATAAATCCAACAAACCAAAACCAAACATTAAACCAATTGGGAACTATTCACTGCATTTCTCTCTCTACCTTGAGCACATATACAAAGAGAATTATAGACAACACTCCTCTAAGAGAGTAATAGACACTAGCTCCTACGGTTGAGCAGCTGTAGTGGAGAAAATCGGACATTGGCCCCTGCACAGGAGTCATCTTTGGTAGCAGCAACATAAGCCGTCATCTGGACGTCAATCGGATACGAAGTTCGCTTGGGTTAAAGCAAGCGGAACTGTTCTGGTCGGTCAAAAGGATTCGACGATCCACCAAGATGGACCCTGCTGCCAGCCACTTAAACCAAGACCAACAACGTATCCATCCAAGCTCGCCAAAAAGCAGCGATTCGGTAAGCTTGATAGGAGAAGTATAGCAGTAAATATGGCGGCCATTAAAGATATGACAAGTAAGTTAATAGTATAATAATACATGAATTGTAGGTGCAACAGGCTGTAAAATAGAGCGATAGCAACACAAATAAGGTTTTAAGTATAGCAATGACAGATTAGAGCAGGTGTAGAGTTCATATTAGTCTACCATTTCTACTAAAATAGTGATTGTTAAAACCTGGAGAATCACGATAATGATATAAATTATTAATTATTATTTTATTTTTTATGTTCTCGTATCTAATTTAACTTATATGAGATTATATGGATTGCTTAGGGGTTATGTGACCCATTCTTGATAATTATGTAATATTATTAAGGTGAAGGGAAGTATTGTACTTTATTGGAAATCAGTTCTTGGTAAAACTATAGAATCATGCCAACTTTTTCTGTTTTTAATCAATCTTAAAATACAGGAATGGACTTTGACTTTCACCGGTTCTGACTTAAACACAGTATCACTGTAGGATATAAGAGGTCCACCTTCATGTGTATTTCAAATGTGATTGCAGTAATTATAACTACCGGCACCTAACCAGAGCAACCAATGGCACCTAACCTTGTTAAACTACCATGACCTAATCGAGACATAGCTGGACACTGCTACAGAACAGCAATAAATTCTATAAAATAATTAAGTTAGGTCTAACTAATTCAATAACTTTCTTATCGTTATATAGGGAGAGGTAATTTTTGTACTACATTGCAAATGTAGTGTATTAAGCATGTGTGTTTAATATGTCAAGTACCAGATACTGTATTCCCTTCTTTAACTGTTTCTTACCATGGTAGGTTACTACATTAAATTCCTTACTTCCAGGACTGTGTGTCTGTACTGTGAACGTGCATTCGATGACACAAATGATGCCTGTAGTTGCATACAGTCCCATTTAGTTGAAGCACAAGCGGAGAGTCTTCCTTCAGTATCGCCCATCTCCTCGACCTCCTTTGCTGAGAGTAGGTTAAAGCTAAAAATACTTTAATCCAGACTTACAGTCATTTGCAAAAATAGATATTCAATATTTAATTCAAGGAAACTTTTTCCTTTACTAACAATGTATGCCCTGATAATTATATGCAGTGGTTTAGAGCAGTTCAGTTTCCTTAATTAACAATGGCACTCCTCTTGTTGTCTCATTGATACTAACTAGTACTTTACAAATTTTACTGGTACAATAACCAAGGGAGAGAGGAAGCATATCCAAACCACCTCAATGTATTACACTTCACTCTCAATCACACCACACTCATTACCACTTGCTTTCTTACTCATACCACATCTCTCATATACACTCTCATTACTTTTTCCATCCCGACTTGTAAGTCCACATGCACCTCTCAAGTAACTCATTTCCACTGCACCTATTCTAGACTGATGAGCCCTACTCCATGTCCAGGGACTCGTGCCCCCTGATGTTGTAATGATTTGGCTCCTATAGCTGCCTTCCTTGACAGCCTTCGGGGGTGGTTGAAGACTGCAACGTACACAACCACACTAGCTAACAACACAACATATACTGTACTCTGAGGGCACTTTGGGAAAGCCCGGTTCAGGCCATGGCCTTCCTCGAGAGCTCGGGGCTGCTCGGCCAGACAGCTTGAGGAACTTCAACAACAACTCCTGCCATAATGGCTGAAGACCTAAAACACAATGGAAGACTTCACCAATCTTTGGACCATTCTCATTTTTTCACAACCATCATTCCTACATGTGCGCATTTTTCTTTGATTATGTGAGTGCTGAACCAAGTACTGTACCATATCTACAGGATGATTCATATACATATTATAATATTATTAAATGTGTATTATGCGCTGTATATATGCATTTAAGACATAATATACAGAACTTATTTACAGTGTTTAAGAAGCAATAGCAGATCATATGTTCAACTGTAATCTATTTTCATGAATGCAAGCTCGTAATCATTTTACCATGCTAGCAGAAACTTCTTTTGAATAACCCTATATAATGCATATATATTTTTGTACTTTGTGTGATATTGTACAGCTCCGGACTGATCAATGGTCCACACTTCTTCCACCCTTGCCTTGGTGTGGGCCTCAACGGATATGGTATCACTGACAGGTGGAGGGGGGAGGGGAGAAATGTGGGCGGAGTTATATAGGGGGGGTAGCGTTACCAATGTTGAGCCATCCAGAAATTTGAATCCCGAACCACTTGTGATCATGGATGTGAACCACTCACTTGAAGGTGGTAGGAGAGGAGGGGTTGGGTTGGGGAGAGGGGGGTAAAGCTTCACCAGTGATCGAGATGGAGAGAATTATTGGATCAAGTAGCTAAATGTTTTCTTCTGTAATCTAAATCCAACTCTGATGCTGCATTCCATGGCATATTCTTTATTATTTGAAATGAATCCAGATTTTACCTAATATAATTAACACGACACCAGTTTTTGATGACTAATATATCAAGCGATGCACCACCTACCCAGTGTTAAGTTATATTTCAAGTAAATCCTTTATTTTTATCCTGTATCATTTATGACATTTTCTAAGAAACGTTTATTGTGTAACTGGTTACCAAAGGATAATAGTTATAGTGTAAAATGTTAATTACCTAATAACTACTCCATCTGTTCTTCCTCACCCCGTCCTCCCTTATTCAATTCACTGTTTCCTCTCCCTCCATCCCAGCATTCCTTGCTCTCCATCTTACCACCACTACCATCATTCTGTGTGTTGCTGCATAATCTGTTAATGCGCAAACACGACCACAATAGAAATAAAAGTGATATTTGGTATGCAAATACAATCCGTTATATATGACGAATATATTTATTACCTTTATTTATTTATCTGAGGTCAACATCTAGGCCAGCCATTCAGACGCCCAGTATAGTGAACCAATCACAAGATTTAGAGGATATTGTGTCACAACTATTGTTATTACTAATTAAAACAGGGAAAAATTGAAATCAGACATTTATTGGTTATTGTTTACATCTCCACAAGTCCTCGTCACGAAGCATTCAAACCCATAATCCAACTGGGTCTGTAGGCACCACACTGTAATTATAATAACCACAATTATAATAACTGTTAACTTATTATAACCTGAAGTTTATACTTCGACCTCACGTTTGCATTAAGCATGTGTAATGTTTGTTTTGTTTTCTTATTATTATTATAAGCACCGATATATGTATTGCTTTAGACCCTTAGCCACGATGATATACAGTATATACACTATTTATATACACTTCTATGAAGATATTAAGGCTTGAAATACTGTAGATTACATATTTCATTTTATTACTCATCAATTTGTTGCTAGTATCGTGTTCAACCACCCTCCTTCTCAATGACAGCCTGCAGTCGCTCGGGCATTGAGGCACCATGCCTCCTCACTGTATAATATATATGGTTTTCCCCGAAAAATCTCCCACTGTGTTCTGGTGTGACGTAACAAATCTGCTGTGGTTCTCTGTCGTTCTGGCTCCCACGTGTTAACGATAGAACCTCATAGATTTTCTATAGGGTTCATATCGCAGTCTTAAATAGACAAATCTATCACCTGCAAATCATCATGAGCAGTAAACCATTTTTTAACTTTCCTCGCCATATGGATAGGGCATCGGTCGTGTATAGGACAGATAAGGGTGAGTAGTTGAAAAGAAATTAAAAACATTTAGAATATGTGCTTCATTATATTGCATTTGATCGATCTATTAAATAAAGACACTGTCTATTGTTCACCCCCGTAGAGAGATACTGATTATAATTATTATCCTTTGGATATTAAGCAAAAAATAACGGAGCTGAGACATTTAATTTTCTGTCTTCAGCTTTACCTGTATTCTTTTCACCCCTCATGCTGGCAGTCCCCCTCTTTATCACCTCTTCTCGCCGTAAAATAAATAAATTTCTACCTATATTTTTCAAGTAACTGGCAACCTCACACAACCTCCTCTCACCTGTCTTCTCTCTCTCTCACGACCCCTTCCTTCCTTGCCTTCTGTAGTATTTTTTATCTTTTGTTTCTCATATTTTTAACCTTCTCATTCGTTCTTTGAAAGTTTTAATGACATAGGCCTTTCTCCCTTATCACCCATTGTCCTTCAAATTTATGCAAGCAAAAGGATATGATAATAGTTATGTAGAACATATATATATATGAAATGAGAGAGAAAGAAGGGGGGGGGGGTATGGAGGGGCTGGTGGAGGAAGAGAGAACAAGAGAGACGCCAATAACCGTGGCTGTAGAGACGTTTTCTTGAAGATTTATGGTTGACTTTGGGCGAAGGAACTAATGGAGATGGAGTTCACATTAACAAACCTATATAATTAAGTATTGAATTTTATCATTGTCATCATAATATTATTATTTTCTACTCTCATCTGTAGGCTAATTAAGTATTGTTCGATATCAGCAGAACTGTAATGACATCAGATAGGATGGGTGACTATAAAACTTGGACATATGTAATGAAATGGCTATACTCAATGGTAAATGTGTTTCAACAATAATGAATATATTAAACAAAATTATGAGAACCACAATTATCCATATATTATATGTGAAAAGAATAATATTCTGTGGAACGGAATGAGACAATCGAATCTCTCCTGCAGAATATAGGCTTATTTCTGGTGAAGTGAAGGTTCGAGTCATGTGAACCACAGTTCCCTTTACACACACACACACCCCCCTATCCCACATCTTGTAGCTTTCGCAGGCTTACCAACCTAACACACGGGGGGGGGGGGGGGGGGGGATAACTTGTTCTACGTTACATATAGTGTATTATTGGATTACAAATAAATTTCTGGCCATAACAAGGAAATCATTAACACTTAGACAAAGCAGAATAAAGCTAGTTACTATTTGTGAAACATATGATAATCAGTATTGACAACCTATGAGACGTCAGCCTTCATAACCCTACACATTTCTAATGACGAGTATTTATGTGCACACAATAATACAAAGGATTAATTCAATAGAAGACTATCATCAGCATCTTGCTATTACTTTTAATACTAACTTTATAAAGATATTATTGCACCTTGTATTCCACAATATTTATATAATAAAACTCTTAATAGTGACAACATTAAAGTAAAATACAATATACAGAAATACAAATTCCAGTTCCATTTCTATAAAGCATTACATATTTGTCTTCCATTCTTCTTAGTGTTTAAAATTATGAATTTAGATGCGGCCTATAGGCCTATATATTACGTCTAGTTATCACCCACAAGACTTAATTATTAATGTTGGCAATCTTGCAAACCAATGTATTTTGAGAGCCAGAACTGTTACATATTATTCTCCCGACAAAGAGAATATATATGTTTGTCACCTTTGATTCTCCAGGTTTAATAAAAACAGTGGATTATCGGTAAATTTTTACTTAATAATTTGGTTATGGGTGATAAGAGAGAAAAGCTTATGTCATTAAAACTTTCAAAGAACGAATGAGAAGGTTAAAAATATGAGAAACAAAAGATAAAAAATACTACAGAAGGCAAGGAAGGAAGGGGTCGTGAGAGAGAGAGAAGACAGGTGAGAGGAGGTTGTGTGAGGTTGCCAGTTACTTGAAAAATATAGGTAGAAATTTATTTATTTTACGGCGAGAAGAGGTGATAAAGAGGGGGACTGCCAGCATGAGGGGTGAAAAGAATACAGGTAAAGCTGAAGACAGAAAATTAAATGTCTCAGCTCCGTTATTTTTTGCTTAATATCCAAAGGATAATAATTATAATCAGTATCTCTCTACGGGGGTGAACAATAGACAGTGTCTTTATTTAATAGATCGATCAAATGCAATATAATGAAGCATATATTCTAAATGTTTTTAATTTCTTTTCAACTACTCACCCTTATCTGTCCTATACACGACCGATGCCCTATCCATATGGCGAGGAAAGTTAAAAAATGGTTTACTGCTCATGATGATTTGCAGGTGATAGATTTGTCTATTTAAGACTGCGATATGAACCCTATAGAAAATCTATGAGGTTCTATCGTTAACACGTGGGAGCCAGAACGACAGAGAACCACAGCAGATTTGTTACGTCACACCAGAACACAGTGGGAGATTTTTCGGGGAAAACCATATATATTATACAGTGAGGAGGCATGGTGCCTCAATGCCCGAGCGACTGCAGGCTGTCATTGAGAAGGAGGGTGGTTGAACACGATACTAGCAACAAATTGATGAGTAATAAAATGAAATATGTAATCTACAGTATTTCAAGCCTTAATATCTTCATAGAAGTGTATATAAATAGTGTATATACTGTATATCATCGTGGCTAAGGGTCTAAAGCAATACATATATCGGTGCTTATAATAATAATAAGAAAACAAAACAAACATTACACATGCTTAATGCAAACGTGAGGTCGAAGTATAAACTTCAGGTTATAATAAGTTAACAGTTATTATAATTGTGGTTATTATAATTACAGTGTGGTGCCTACAGACCCAGTTGGATTATGGGTTTGAATGCTTCGTGACGAGGACTTGTGGAGATGTAAACAATAACCAATAAATGTCTGATTTCAATTTTTCCCTGTTTTAATTAGTAATAACAATAGTTGTGACACAATATCCTCTAAATCTTGTGATTGGTTCACTATACTGGGCGTCTGAATGGCTGGCCTAGATGTTGACCTCAGATAAATAAATAAAGGTAATAAATATATTCGTCATATATAACGGATTGTATTTGCATACCAAATATCACTTTTATTTCTATTGTGGTCGTGTTTGCGCATTAACAGATTATGCAGCAACACACAGAATGATGGTAGTGGTGGTAAGATGGAGAGCAAGGAATGCTGGGATGGAGGGAGAGGAAACAGTGAATTGAATAAGGGAGGACGGGGTGAGGAAGAACAGATGGAGTAGTTATTAGGTAATTAACATTTTACACTATAACTATTATCCTTTGGTAACCAGTTACACAATAAACGTTTCTTAGAAAATGTCATAAATGATACAGGATAAAAATAAAGGATTTACTTGAAATGTAACTTAACACTGGGTAGGTGGTGCATCGCTTGATATATTAGTCATAAAAAACTGGTGTCGTGTTAATTATATTAGGTAAAATCTGGATTCATTTCAAATAATAAAGAATATGCCATGGAATGCAGCATCAGAGTTGGATTTAGATTACAGAAGAAAACATTTAGCTACTTGATCCAATAATTCTCTCCATCTCGATCACTGGTGAAGCTGTAGGTACCCCCCTCTCCCCAACCCAACCCCTCCTCTCCTACCACCTTCAAGTGAGTGGTTCACATCCATGATCACAAGTGGTTCGGGATTCAAATTTCTGGATGGCTCAACATTGGTAACGCTACCCCCCCTATATAACTCCGCCCACATTTCTCCCCTCCCCCCTCCACCTGTCAGTGATACCATATCCGTTGAGGCCCACACCAAGGCAAGGGTGGAAGAAGTGTGGACCATTGATCAGTCCGGAGCTGTACCTTAATTTTGTTTGGATAAGAAAATGTATACAGCATTATGTTTGATACTAAGAGTTTATTTTCACGAAATAAAAGCTGCAATCAACACTGCATTGCCTACCTATACTGACCTTGAGTTTACACACACATACAAAATACTTGGCATAATATACAACACATCCATGACATTCAAATAACATAATGGCCATCAAAAACAAATGCATGTAAAAATGTAAAGCCCTCAGATCACTTGCCAGCTCAATATTTGGACACAACAAAGAAACCACAACTACAATATGCAAACAATTACTATATTCGATTAATGATGGATTATGTAAGTCCTGCCTCAGCCTCAAACCTCACTGAGACTATCAACACCCTTCACACCCATACAGAATAGAGCCCTAACGTTAAAGATAATGACAGACTGCACAGCTACCACACCTACAGACCACTAACCTTACTGAGACTCATCTCCAACACCCTTCACACCCATACAGAATAGAGCCCTAAAGATAATCACAGGCTGCACACCATAAAACCAAAATCAAGGATCATCTTGACATGATGAGAGGCACACAAACACTTTATTAGTCCATGAGCTGAGCCTGGAACTTAAGAGAGTACCAAAAAGGTGAATAAATATCATGTGCACTTTCAGCAATTAAGGTGGATGTCTGAAGTGTTGCGAAATGGTTGATGTACATTCCAGAAATATAGCTAATCAATCACCTTTTTGGCAACCTATCTCTAGCAAGTATCGTAAATTTTTCACCGAAAATCGAGAATAAAGTAATAAAAATCAAAGTCTTCAACAAAAGATCATATCAAGAGACTTCTAGTTGGTATCATCTTATTCGTTTCTTAATTCTGCATCTTTTGGTGTATAATACATGCAACTTAGGGCACAAATTTGCTTCATAATATGAGAAAAGTGAAGGAAAAGTAGACCAATTTGTAGTATTTTCTTACGACTTTGTTTACAAACTTTCTTTTGTTTCTGCCCAATCCGTATCTGGACGACGAGAACACAGTTTCTACGTATTTGGTCAGTTCTCGTCACTAAAACCAAGCGCTCCCAAGACGGTTTCGGTACCCCAATCCTCCGCTTGGACGACCAGATGACGGCTTTATAAGTTTTTGTGGTCTGGATCTTGTTTTATTTTATTTATGTTCCACTAATAAGCCTCTAAGAATTTTATTTTATTCTCCTTTATTATTTTCCAGAGTTGCAAACGGGAATTTTCTTACGGGGCTAAACTTTACTCCCGAAAAGTGCTAAGAAGGCGATATTGTTTATAATATGTCCCACAAAACCTTCTGATTGTTATTGACTTATTACTCTTTATTATGTTAGGACTCTGAAATAATTAAAACCACCAAGAAATGAGCAACAAAAACACAGAAAAGCAGTTGCCAAATAGCACCAAAGCCAAATTGTAAGTGCTATTATATTGTTCTATAAAATGGAGCTCTCTCACTGTCTTCATCTACTACAGTCTTTGTGGAGATAAAACAAACCAACAGGACCAAATAATACATGTACACATATTCTACTTTCACCCACTATATCCTATACAGCCTGTTCGTCCCTATACAGTATACTCATTTCCTCTTCAACCACACGTACCCTTTCCAGAAATTCTTTCACACGCTCTACTTTCACTGACCTGACTTAAGTATACTGTACAAAGAATTGGTATTAAGTAGTTCAATATTTACTCAATTTAATCAATCTTCATCTGAGATCATTTCAATATTTACTGTAAAACTAACCCGTAGCTAGGTATTGCATACAGTGATCGATGTGATCAGTACTTTATGTGTTTGGGCGCCCCTTTGGACCTCAACCATTCCATCTCATTCACCCTTCATTTCCTTTTTATTCCTTCTTTTACTTGTAGTCCCTCCTCTCTGTCTTCTTGTCCTTTGTGACTACAAGGTCTTTCTGGTGTATCTGTCATGTACAGTTGGGACACAGGGATTGTGCTACAGCCCAGCAGCTGATCACAGCCAGACACATCAGTAAAGTCTCTAGCAGCAGTTCCGTGCACGTCTGTCCGAGGAGAACCCAACCATTCTGCAGGATTAGCATTAAAATCACCTACAAAAATAAAAGCAGCACGACTATCAACCTCCTGAATTGATGCCATGGAGTCCAACAAACAATCATAAACATGATCATCAATATCAGGATTCCGATACACACTAAAAACATAAAAATTCATACGGCCACCACAAATGCGAACAACCTGCAACTCACAACAATCACAAATATGAGACTTATAAATTGACGCACAAAAACCATCACGAACATACCCCTAACCCTAGGTCTACAATTACGATATAATACAATGGGACGAGAAAATCCGGGCACTCTGACTTCAGACAAATGTCTCTGGTATGCCAGATGTGTGACACAGAAGAGGATGAAACGGTAGAACATGTGATGCTGCCAGGGATGTGAGAAGTAGGAGAAAGACAGAACAGAGATGATGCAGATCATCTTGACTGAAATGGAATGTGATGGAATGGAATTAACAGGGAGAGAATGGATGATATTACTGTTAGGTTTGTGTGAGCAGACCACAGATGAGATGAGATGATTGGTGCTGTGAAAGAATTCGTGGAGAAAATGTAGTATGCAAGATGTAGAAAGTGAATAGATATGCGTGGTATTGGTTTTTTTCTTCTATTTCTATTTACAGGAGCTGCTGATACAAAGGCCAACCCTGGAATAAACACCCGGGGTTCCTGTAACAGCAAAGAACAAGAGCAAGGGTGTGTAGCCTTTTCAACGGCACATGTCTTATTTGTTTTATCCTTTGCTCTTGTTCCATGTCTCCTTTAATTAATTAATCTTATTTTTATTTTATTTTATTTTGTTTTATAGAAGTTATATAATAACGCTATATTTAATCTATAATATATTGCCAGCATCACTGATAACTATAACTTCTGGCAACACTGACAACAACCTCCCCTGGCACTGGCAACACTGACATTCTGACAACAACAACTGTAAGTACTCAACACCTCATGGTCCATAGTAAAAAACATTCATGGTGCATACGATGGCATGGTACCGATACGATGACACCACATACAAACCAGAGAGCCGTCGTACAGTACCACACCATCGTATACACCACGGATGTTCTTGAATATGGCCTATTTAGTTGTATTTTTGTTATCTGTTTCTCCGTGGCCATGTGCCTTCTATAGATAAAATGGATATGCATTATATAATGAAAAAGAATCATTTGGTAGACAAATAATAAAATAATTTGGTAAATATTGAATGAATTTGGTAGACAAATAATAAAAATAATTTGGTAAATATTGAATGAATTTGGTATACAAATAATTAAAAGAATTTGGTAAATATTAAATGAATTACCGTTATTGTGTACGGTTTTTCTACCTTCATTATTCACTTATGTAGACCATTCTAAGACTATTTTCTACCTTCATTATTCACTTATTTAGACCATTCTAAGACTATTTTCTACCTTCATTATTCACTTATTTAGACCATTCTAAGACTATTTTCTACCTTCATTATTCACTTATTTAGACCATTCTAAGACTATTTTCTACCTTCATTATTCATTTATGTAGACCATTCTAAGACTATTTTCGGTAATAGTCAAGTGTTTGTCCATAATCTGCTTTCGACTCAAAGGTTTTCAGATTGCAATGTTTTATAGTGTGTTTTGAACTAATTTAGGTAAGTCTGCATAAAAGTTCCATGTGGGTTTATTTTTTAATTCCTGCCTAAAGATGGAAGGGGTTAGGGAATATGTATAAACCAAGTGGTTTCCTATCAATATTATGGTCACTAATAAATAGAACAAGTAAAAATAGGCAGGAACTAAAAAATCTTGGATCTCTTATGCAGAATTACCAGGGTTTTTTCTCTCTTAATAATATTAAGAGGGTGTGGTAATAGGGGACAGGCTTGGGGGGAGTTTAGGGGAGTGCGGGAATAGGGGGATAGGCTTGGGCGGGTTGTGGGGGGTGCGGGAGTAGGAGGACAGGCTCGGGGGGGGAGGGGGTGCAGGAATAGGGGACAGGCTTTCTAATCATCCCAGGCCTGTCCCCCTATTCCTGCACCCCCCCCCCTAAGCTTGTCCCCTACTCCCACACCCCCTTAATAATAATAATAATTGTAGGCTACACATACAAACATACATATTGTGTGTGTTACTTATGTATACAAATTTTCCAGGCTGTGTGTACATGGCAGAAACAACAAAAGTGTAAACAACAACAACAACACCAAGATGGTATTTATAATTATTATTATTGTTATGGTATTATTATTATTATTATCATTAGTATTATTATTAGTATTATTAGATAAATTTACAAAAGGACTGTGTTCACTATATTGTATATTTGGTAAATATTGAATGAATTGCCGTTACTGCGTATGGTTTTTCCATTTTCATCACCCACTAATTTAGACCATTCTAAGACTTTTCTTCTATACCATTTCCTCCATAAATGCCCCATTTCCAAAATAGGGCATATTCAAATGGGGCATTTTGAAATTAGCCTGACCTAACCTAGACCGCATCAGACTACCAGGACCTAAACTAGACAAACTGCCGGGATATGACCAATGTAAGCTATCATAAAGTGATCGGGGTTTTTGCCTTGGGCCGCGTAGTGTTACCACATCTTGCTAGGTCCAGGGAATTTGCCCCAGTCACTTTATGATAAGTTTACACTGAGAGAAACACCATAGTTGGAAAGTGTGTTGGAATGGTCCAAAATAATTAGTAATGATACTAAAATATACAATATAGTGAACATAGTTCTTCTGTAAATTTACCTTATTATTATTATTGGATAAATTTTCGGTAAATATTGCAATTATTTTTCTGCGTCCTCGATTTTCACACTTTCTGTTCAACCAAAATTGTCCATTTCTTTTCCCGTTGTATTTTAGAGACTGTTATGTGGAATACGTAAATAACCTTAATAACATTTGTATACATTTACCTTTGTATGTATTTACTTTGAAATGGGAGCGAGGTTTTCCTAGCGGGTCCTCGACTTCCCACCTCTGATTGCAGTGTTGCCAGATTAAGGAATACATCCATGTTTTAGACAAATTTTGTCCATACGGGAAATTGTAAGAAGAATGTTCAATAAGTAGTCCAGTTAGGCGGGAAATTCAATAGTTTAAAATTGGGACAAATAATTTTTAAACACCAGATGAAATAACCTGACCTATCTCACCTAACCTAGACTGTTGCTACCTTTGAGACCTATCTTAATGTCCTTTGAGAACTAACTTAATGTCCTTTGAGACCTATCTTAATGTCCTTTGAGACCTATCTTAATGTCCTTTGAGACCTATCTTAATGTCCTTTGAGACCTATCTTAATGTCCTTTGAGACCTATCTTAATGTCCTTTGAGACTTAACTTAATGTCCTTTGGGACCTTTAAAAATAAAATAGATACTGTTGATACGAGCTAAAAGTATCCTGATTGGGTGGGTCAGGTGTATTGTACACAACAACTGTATTGGGTGTATTGTACACAACTGCCTGCTGGACCTTTCACAATGTTGCCAAGGGGATCTGGTAACACTATCCGCCCGACCTTAGTTCGGCCCTCCTCTACAAAAATGTTGTATCTGAAAATTGAAATATCTAACAAAAGAATTCATTTTTTTCACATTATAATTCCACTGGGTATTGATAAAGGTAACCAAATGCTACCTAACCCAACTTAACCTAACCATTAGTTCACTGGTGCAGATAATCACAATATTAGCTGAAGGTTTTGGTATGACATTACTCAATGTAAGAAATACGTCATTTACTATATAAATCCGCTGAAAAAAACGGTTACACTCCCAAAACGGTAAATATTGAAAGAATTGCCGTTATCATGTACAGTTTTTCTACCTTCATATTTATTTATTTATTTCTATAAAATGATTAAATTTAACACATAATATTATTTTATAGTACAGTACTCCCTTGTTATCGACGGGGGTTAGGTTCTTAAGATGGCCGTCGATAAGAAAATCCGTCGATACCACATTAGAGTATAAAAAAAAATTCCTTTACACATTAACATAACATATTAAAGTACTGCACTGTACTGTACAATATATATATTATATATACAGTTGGACCTCCAAATACAGATATGAAAAAAGATTATCAGAAGATCAGAGATATCCGAGGGCTTAAATTTGATGCGTATGACTGACTGTCTGCCTGTACACCCACTCTCAAAACTACATGTGCTTTCACTCGTATCTCTGGTTCCCATACACAGCTAATGACTAAAAATAACTCTAAACTTGAGCCCAAAGTATGGAAAATGAATTATTTTAAAGGTTGTTCATTCTAAAAGGTTAGGCCTAATAGCGTGTGTAGTGCGTGACGAGTTGACAAGTTCAGTTAACACCAATAATTCATGAGTTTCTACTCATACAATCATATTTCCTTAGTTTTTATTAATTATTCTTTGTAATTTTCTCATACCATCACTTGCACTTTTCACCATATCACATGTCTGTACCGGGATATGTGTTAAAAGCATGAAAAATGCCAGTTTTGAGAAGTTTTTCACTATAAAGGGGTTAGGTTTATCACCAGTGTATCAAGCCAGTGTGAGTGACAGTGGGGTGAAAATTTCAGTTATCACTAAAACTCGTTGAATTTTCATTCGTGCACAAACATTCCTTAGTTTGTATTAATTAATTTTAGCAATTTTCTTTGAAAAATCACTTCCACTTAATATTAATTTGCGCATAGGTACGCCTAATAGGTGTGAGAGTGTGGATGGCCCAGCTGTACGTAAATCATGTAGGCATATGTAACGATAAACCCGGAAAATCCCCGCATAGGTCACTCGGACACCAAAATTGAAATTTTTATTACCACTTTAAAAATTTCGGACTTGGGACTGTGTTGACACCTCTTCTCCCGCGCTCCTTCCCCCCCTACCCTCAGTCTCTATTCACCCTAGCTCAAGGTCAAAGGATTATAGGCCTAGACTGCCTTGTCACTCGCTCATTTTTAGTAATTACGAGTTATTAATCACCAGCTTCAACACTCAGTCATGTCAGGTGGTGCATGTACAAAAAGGAAGGTCATATCCTTCCAAAGCAAGCAGGAAGGTTTTTCTCGAACAGAGAAAGAAGGAAACACCAGAATAGGCTCAATAAAATGTAAACAAACGATATCACGCTATCTCCCCCCTTCCCCCTACCACCACACATGCTTACGACTCATTTCATTCATGAGTTGTCTGCGAAAACCTTAATAAATATTGTTATATGCATTTAATATCTTTAAAACTAATTGTAATACTGTATTTACATTTGTAAAGTAACAGTACTGAACACTTCTCTTGACTTTTATACTAAATAGCTAGTCCGTGGATAATAAAGCCGTCGATAACGAGGGAGTACTGTATATACAAGTGAATAAGGAAGAATTACAGTATATTATATTTCCTTATATTAATGATTGGTAATTATCTATTCTATTGCCATTGTCTATTATGATGTTTTTACCTTTACCCACTAATTTATATCATTCTAAGACACTCTTTTACTATGGCATCATCTTCGGAAATGCCCCGTATCTAAGATTAGTCATATTCAAATGGGGCATTTTCAAATCAACCTGACCTTACCTGACCTAACCTAACCTAGACCACAGCAGACTACCGGAACCTAACCTCGGCATACTACCGGGAACTAGCCAGATGTGGCAACACTGCTACAAAACGGCAATAGTCTAGATAAATACCCAAAATAATAAAACTTAATACATATATCCTTTTATGATATATACAAGTGAAAAGAGAAGGAAAACAAGTCAAATACAGCAATCATCTCCCTCATATAAGATAATTAAATTTAACACAGGCTCAGTAAATCTGGTAAATATTGAAAGAATTGCCGTTATTGTGTACAGTTTTTCTACCTTCATTACCCACTTATTTAGACCACTCTTAAGACTATTTTTTTCTATGACATTTTCTCCGCATGATATTGCAAGATATTCAAATATTAAAAAAATTAACCTGACCTTCCCTAACCCAACCTAGACCAGAGCAGACTATAGGGACTTAACCTGGTCAAACTGCCAGGAAATAACCATGGTAAAGTACAGGATATGACCTGTACAAAATACTGGGACCTAGCCTCATTTGTCAACACCATTAGAATGGTCCAAAATAGTGGGTAATGATACTAAAATATACAATATAGTGAACGGAGTACTTCTGTACTAATATCTTTTTATTATTACAGTACTCCTACAGGTACTCAAGATCATTTTATTACTGATTAATTTCTCAGTTGTTTGTTTACATTGGTGATAAGTCAATGTAGAGGCTGTGTATAATATTAACATTATTAATAGAAATATATCATTACTTGAGATATAAGAATAATATTATGACATTATAATAATTTATTCTCAATCTATACTATAAATGGCAAACTGTCTCTGTTTGTCCTCTTATAACTTAAAAATGGTTACATCTACATCCAAAACACATACTGTATAAATTATATTCTGAATCACCATCACCAGGCGCAGGTTTTGATATGAAGTAACATGACATAACTCGACGTAAAAATTACGTCATCTACTATAAATCCGCTAACAAAACCCAGTTTGACATCAAAAACTATATACAGTAAAAGTTCCTTAATACGGAAGGCAGGGGGGTTGAGACCTCCGAATTAACGAAAATTCCGTGTTTTCGGAAAATACCCCCCAAAATATGTATAAAATACTCTGATTACTTTTGAATACAGGTTTCTCTGTCACACGTAATTTATGATGGGTGTAGGGGGTGGTGGGAGGATCGCAGCTGTTGCCAGGTCTGCTTGATGAAATTTCCCTAACTTCACCTTTAAAATTTCCCATTGTGCCTCAATAATTTCCTGTTTATTCTTGAACAATTATGGTCTTCTTAGTTCTTCAGCTGGTAGAATTTTCCCTGGTTATTATTGAACCATCTTTATATAATTTCCCTGTGTGTATTTCAAAATTCCCAAAAACTGAGAAATTTCCCTGAACTTGTTGCCAGGTGCAGGGAAATTTCTCTGTTTTAGGGAATTTTGTAGTCTACACAACAAAATTATATAAAGATAGTTCAAAAATATACTGGGAAATTTCTACCAGACGAAATATATAAAATAAAGACTGTCAATGTTCAAGAGAAAAGTAAACAGGGAATAATTGAGGCAATAAGGGAAATTCTGTTGTTGAAGTTGGGGAAATCTTGTGCATCAGATCTGGCACCACTGACTGTCACATATAATTTATGAGTGTCGGGAGGGGGTGGTGGGATGATGATAATCGCAGCAGACACTTGTAATTTAATGTCTTATGAGGTCTCAACTTCTTAGTGGTCTTCTTTGGTGGTTTACTAGGAGCCATCATGAATACACTCCCTGGAGATACGAGAGGAATGCACATGAGGCAGGTACTGAATCGACTCAACCATAAAAACACACACTGGTTGGGAAAATGGCGGGAGTTCGGCTCATTATTTTTTGGTAATAATTATCATTATTATTTTTTTGCAATTCTTTGGGATATAGTAATTATGGGTAAAATTGGTGGACCCAAAAAGTTCCGGGGGTGTGAGCATTCCGAGGTGTAGACCTCCGGATTAAGGGACTTTTACTGTATTCTGAATCAGCACCACCGGCAAAGTATTTTATGACGTAACTTGAGTAAAAATTGCGTTAAAATGTCAAATATTATATTTATCGGTTAGAACCTTTAAGAAAAGCCGCTAAAAACACACGCCAAATGTACAATTGCAGACACCTGAAATGGAGGCCCCTCATAGAGGATAGGGTTTGATGAGACGACGTATTTATTGTGAGTGTGAGATTGTGTGCATGTATTTAGCATAGAGTATACAATAAGACTTTGTGTGTGTGTGTGTATATGTCTGTAAAATTCATGCCAAAATAACCATTAAAACATGGATAATGATACGTCTGGGAAGCCTCCATGGTTCTACTGCTCATCTTATCTGCCGCTCAGCGTTAAACAAACAATAACACCGGTGACTGGGCGATAGCTGCTCCATCTTACATCAAAAGGTTGAACCAGGCTCTGTATGGCATTACAACACTGCTAAAATATGGCCAAGAGACACTGGTCATGTTTACATATCAGTATTCAATATCAAACAAAATACCTCTGGAGCTATTTTGAAAAATCTTGGGTGATATTGCCCAAGTTCAATATCATATTGAACTTACTGCTCGTGTGAACGGCTAATAAAGTCAAGTTCAATATTTCTTTATTGGATATTGGGCAAGATATCTTGATCATGCCCTCACATTGTAGTGACCTGAAAAGGCGAATCTCGTCACTGGGCTAATGGAGTACTTCTTTAGCCCATTGCTAGAGGTCCCGGGTTCGATCCCTGGTATAAACATCACTCCGAGTTTTAAGAGAGATCAATTTCTGGCACCCTACAACATGCACATGCCTCAGGTTCAATGTCACCCATCACCATCATTTATACTTTGTATTTCAAGACTCAAATGAACTTCTATACATACAAAGAGGTAGGAGGAGAGTTTGGAGGCATAATTAAGGGGAAAATACACTTTGGATACATTGGAGTGCCTTGATTTCTTCAACGTATTATGCCAGGAAACAGGAGCTGAGGAACAAAATTTGTTAAATATTTAGAGAATTGTCATTGTCGCGTACTGTTTTCTACCTTCATTACTCACTTATTTACACAATTCAAAGATTATTTTCTTCTATGTAATTTTGTCTGCAATTGCCCCATTTCCAAGATGGGGCATTTTGAAATTACCCTGACCTTACCTAACCTAACCTAGACCACAACAGACTACCAGGACCTAACCTGGGCAAACTACTGGGAAATAATCATGGTATAGTACAGGAAATGACCGGGGCAAAATACTGGGACCTAGCCGGATTTGGCAACACTGCTACAAAACTGCAATTCTTTCAATAAATACCTAAAATTAATGGTGGCCTGTTGCTGGGAATAGATGAATTGATATTAGGCACTGCAACAATGAAGTCATATGGCGCCTTGCTTGGAATAGTTTGGAGTAATCAGTTACTCTAGATTTACCAACACTGTACTTCCCCTTTAAGGACCCTGTGATCATGTATAAGGCTTCTGATTCCTCCTGACACTGCCACGAAACAAACTCCTTCCATATAGGTATTCCAGTAGGGAGTTATTGTCTATACTCAGACTCTATAGTGATGTGGCCAATACTTTAAGGGTGTAAGGATTTTGGCACCCCTTAGGCCCCAGCCACTAGCTTTCAACTCTTTAACTCTCCATCTTTTCCTTCCCGGTTGCTGTTAAAATATATTTTTGTTTCAGATAACACCGACACCATAACAGAGTGGTTGGCTGCCCTGACACCAGCAACAGTGTGGTTGGCTGCCCTGACAACAGTAATAACCAAGTGGTCATATTGGTGGCAGAATAAAGCTGTGTTAGTGATGGAGATGGAAGGAAGTGACACCATCAATGTTGTCAGAGAAGAGAAGTGTAACAAGTTGGTCTGTCAACATTGTGGTCAAAAGTATTGTCACAAAAGCAGTCTCACTCACCATTTGTTGACTCATACTGGAAAGAAAATGTTTATATGTGATGAGTGTGGTAAAGAGTTTAGTTGGAAATCTGAACTTAAGCAACACATACTTATGCACACAGGAGTGAAGGACTTTGAATGTGGTGAATGTGGTAAAAAGTTTCGGACAAAGAGTGAGCTAAAGACACACATACTTATACACACAGGAGTGAAGAACTTTGAATGTGAAGAATGTGGTAAAAAGTTTCGGACAAAGAGTAAGCTAAAGACACACATACTTATACACACAGGAGTGAAGGACTTTGAATGTGAAGTATGTGGTGAAAAGTATCAGACAAAGAGTGTTCTAAATCAACACATACTTATACACACAGGAGTGAAGAAATTTGAATGTGATGAATGTGGTAAAAAGTTTCGGACAAAGCATGAAGTAAAGCTACACATACTTATGCACACAGGAGTGAAGGACTTTGAATGTGAAAAATGTGGTAAAAAGTTTCTGACAAAGTGTGTGCTAAAGACACACATACTTATACACACAGGAGAGAGGAACTTTGAATGTGAAGAATGTTGTAGAAAGTTTATGAGAAAGGACGTTCTAAATAACCACATACGTATACACACAGGAGAGAGGAACTTTGAATGTGAAGAATGTGGTAAAAAGTTTGTGACAAAGGGCGATCTAAATAGACACATACTTGTACACACAGGAGTGAAGAACTTTAAATGTGAAGAATGTGGTAAAAAGTTTGTGACAAAGGGTGAGTTAAAGCGACACATACTTATACACACAGGAGAGAGGAACTTTGAATGTGAAGAATGTGGTAAAAAGTTTGTGACAAAGGGTGTATTAAAGCGACACATACTTATACACACAGGAGAGAGGAACTTTGAATGTGAAGAATGTGGTAAAAAGTTTGTGACAAAGGGTGAATTAAAGCGACACATACTTATACACACAGGAGAGAGGAACTTTGAATGTGGAGAATGTGGTAAAAAGTTTGGTCTGAAATCTAGACTTAATAGTCATTTAAAAGTTCATACAGGAGTAAAGGATTTTGAATGTAATGAATGTGGTAAAAAGTTTTGTCAGAAATCAGGCCTTAATAGTCATTTAAAAGTTCATACAGAAGTTAAGGATTTTGAATGTAATGAATGTGGTAAACAGTTTGGTTGGAAATCTAACCTTAATCAACATATAAAAGTTCATTCAAGAGTATAGGATTTTGAATGTAATGAATGTGGTAAAAAGTTTACTGACAAATCCCAACTCATGTTACACAAAACTGTTGACACATTTGTGCTGTGGCAATATCATAACCAATGAGGTTAAGAGGTGCGGCCATTGTACACAGGCCACCATCAAACATTGGAAAGGTTTCAAAACATCTCAGTGACCTATCCTTCTTCAGGAAGGGTAGGTAAGTCTCATCCCGCCTCCGCGTGGTAACCTCGGGTCACACCTCCCTAACTTTAATTTATTTTATTGTAAAAGGCTGGAGGTGAAGCTAAAGGGGGAGGCGGTTCCCCACATATAGGTTTTAAAGTTTTTTGTAATGTATAAATTTTAACGACATATATATTATTAAGTGTTTATGTGTAATTTGCTTTTTCTTTTTTAATACTGTGTTGGTTTTTAAATTTGACAATGCTGATGACCCGTGTCCCTCCGGGAATGAGCACTGCGGTAGCCTTGCCAGCCACCAGGGGGAAGGACGGCTGCGGCTAGTGGTGTGGAGGAGTCTCTGGTAGTCCCTTTGGGGGGCAGGAAAGGGGAAATATGCTTCAAGGTGGTTGAGATCAATGTGAATGGAATGGTGCATGAAATGAAAAGGAGAGAGATAGTGGAGTGTTGCAGAAAAAGTAGAATAGATGTGTGTGGCATAATAAATGTGGAACAATATTGATTATTAAATGTATTGTTAAAAAAATCACACTGCCACACACACACAACACAAAGATGACAGTAATGTTTGGTGACAGGTTGGTGTCTTAATATTAAATGTATTATTAGAACTTAAGTCTGATATAATATAATATAATGTGGTCTTGATATATGTTAAAATAACAGCTGCTGTTTGTAGTGACAGGTTGGTGTCTTAAAGGACCCTGTGATGTAGTCAGAAAATTGGAGGTAAATGAGTCCTTCAATTACTGCTATGAAACACCACCTACATGAAAGGAGTTTGTTTTGTGGTGTAGTCAGGAGGAATCAGAAGCCACTAATTCTCATATACGATCACAGGGTCCATAATATTAAATGTATAGTATATGTAGGACTGAAGCGTGTGTGTGTGTGTGTAGAGGTAGTGGTAGTTGTGCTTGTGGAGTGGATGTTGCTGATATTGTAAACCCTGAATATAAATTGAATAAATCCTTGTATCCATCACTGTCTTCATTTTTCACTCAGTTCCTCATTGATGACCACAAAATGTATGTGTGTTCCCAGCCTTCTGTTATTCATTACCATTCTCACCCTGTGTTTAAAGAACCCAGGCTTGTGTTACTCATTACCATACACACTAAGGGATTTACTGACCCTGTGTTAAAAGGCTAGTGAGTGTGTTCCCAGACTTGTGCTATTCATTAACATTGCCTTGGAGGCAGGGAGAGGTGCCAGAGGACTGGAGTAGAACCATAATTATGACTTTGTATAAGGAATGGTATGGGGACTAGGGATGAGTATGGTAACTATAGTGGAAAAAGCCTTCGTGTGACAGGGAAGGTGTATGGGAAGGTTTTTACTGAGTGATGACTGAAGTAACTGGGAATAAAGTTGGGTGTGGTTCAGAAAGGAATGTGTCCACCAGATCTTTACAATAAAATCAACATTGGATAAATATATTGTGAAGGGTAGGAAGCTGTATGTGCCTTCATGGATGGAGAAAAAGGCATATGATAGGGTTGATAGGAGAGCTATGGCAGTTGTGCTAAGGATTTATGGTGTTGGTGAGTGGTTGCTGGAAGACATTGAAGGAGATGAAGGTCAAAGTGAAGCTGAGGCTGAAGGGAAAAATATTGTCCTTGGTGACAAGCTTATTTGCTGATAATACTGTGATGATGGCTGAGAGTAATAGGGAGCTGCAGAGGGGGGTGGATGAGTTTCAGTCCCAGTGTAAACAAAGAAAACTGTTGGTAAAAGTAAGGTACAGGTAATAGTATTTGAAATGACAGAAACTGAAGTGATTGACTTTAGTACACCGTATAGAGTGGGAGTGACAACTGGGACTGTAGTCACCCCTTAGTGAAAGGAGAGAGAGAGAGAGAATGATGAAGGTAAAACATATAGAAGAGCATGTGTTGATGGAGAGAGAGAGGGTCATAGGATCACACACACGGCTGGTTATTGGCGTTTCAAGAGGGTGAGTGACGAGGTTGTGAGGTAATACTCGAGTAGAGGAGGTTAACTAGGGGAGTAATGTTTGTGTTGTTCCCTCAACTGATCAGTAACAGAAGACCAGACCAACATCCATGACCCTCAAAAGGTAGGAGTGGGTCAGTTTGGAAGCGACCAACATGGTACAATCATCAGTGAACAGTACAAGTGTGGTAGTTAAAATTCACCATCACACTGGCAAATGACTTGGTAAAACAATAACCAATATATGAAGGAAATTATGGTAAATATTGAGATTATATGCGTCCTCAATTTTCACACTTTCTGGGAATCAAAATCACCCGTTCCATTTCCATTTTTCTATTGAAGACTATTTTAGTTTGTGGATATACATAAAAATCATGTATATTATTTGTATATATTTACTTTGTAATGGGAGCAATGACTTTCCTAGAAGGTCACCAATTAACTTCCCGCCTCTGCATGTAATGCTACCTTATACACGGATACTTACAGGGACACTTATTTGGGAAATTGTATGAAGAATGTTCAATAAGTAGTCCAGTGTGGCCACCACCCGGCCCTTCTGACATAGTGTTCTGAACTCAAAACCTAGAGGTCGGGAGATCGAGCCTCTCATGTGAGGGCCTGAGAATATTTACTCTTCCAATTTGTGTGTCAGGCACTAACTATAAGGCCACCGAACATTGTAAAACACCCTGGCTGGTACCATAACAGCTGCAGTATTTGGGAATAACCCTCACTTCCCTCTCTGCGTCGCTGGGTACCAGTTTGGAAGTCGTGACGTGTGTGTGTGTGAGCAGCAGTTGACCTGGGCCATGGTAATGGGCTTCATGAAGCCTATGTCCAGTGTCGGATCATATAAAAAACCCTCAGAAGCTGGATGGAGCCATTGTGGATGCCTGTCCGGGATGCAACACAGCACCTCATTCTATTGAAAACTGCAATGTACACAAACACACTCACCAACAACACAACATACACACAAACACACTCACCAACAACACAACATACACACAAACACACTCACCAACAACACAACATACACACAAACACACTCACCAACAACACAACATACACACAAACACACTCACCAACAACACAACATACACTCTCTGAGGACATTGTGGGAAAGCCTGGTTGAGGTCATGGCCTTCCTCAGGAGTTCGGGGCTGCTGGGCCAGACACCTTCAGGAACTTCAACAACAACAACAACCTCATATTTCACCATCTATCAATATTCTTGATATTTCCATTCCACTTACAAATGAAAAATCTACCAAAATTGAATTTAGACATTTGTGACTCCTAAATATAACCAACTTTTTTCCTATAACCTCAATTATATTGATTGAAATGCACTCTTATCTTTGCAAGATGTTAACATACATTTCTGTACATTCCTTGACAAAGTTAATGAAATACACACTAACTGATTTCTGTTAAGAACTAAATATATTTCTGAAAAAAAAAACCTACAAAACCCTTGAATAACAGCTGCTGTTATTAAGTCCATTAAAACTAAAAACAACCTTTATAAAGACTATAAAGTTGGTGTTATCACAGAAAACCATTATAAAGAATATCCCAATATGTTAAACAAGATTATCAACAACTCAAAAAGGTCCTACCTACTACATACATATATTTATAAAATTCAAGAATGATACTAAATAAATCTGGAATGCAATAAATCAACTTTATCTAGAATGGTGAAGTGTGTGAACTACAATTAGGATTTACAGCAGGACCCAGAGTGAAGGATAATATATTTATGTTAGATTACTATATATTGGTTATAGCAACAATACACTATAAGAAAACATTAGATTACTATATATTGGTTATAGCAACATATAATACACTATAAGAAAGCATTAGATTACTATATATTGGTTATAGCAACAATACACTATAAGAAAACATTAGATTACTATATATTGGTTATAGCAATAATACACTATAAGAAAACATTAGATTACTATATATTGGTTATAGCAACAATACACTATAAGAAAACATTTGACTCCATAAATAGAAAAGCCCTGATAGAAAGCCTAAAATATTATAAATGTGATAAACAAGTAATAGACATTATAGCCAAGTTCTATAAAGGAGATACAACCACATTACCTAGTGATGACAATAAGGTGTGTGACATAGACACACACACACACACACACACACATTCTCTCTCTCTC
>JAWZYT010001043.1:320000-322500 GCA_034508575.1 Petrolisthes manimaculis | reverse complement strand
AATTAATTATCCCATGAAATAAATGGGTTTAATATTATTAATTATCCCATGAAATAAATGGGTTTAATAATTAATTATTCCATGAAATAAATGGGTTTAATATTAATTAATTATCCCATGAAATAAATGGGTTTAATACTTATTAATTATCCCATGAAATAAATGGGTTTAATATTAATTAATTATCCCATGAAATAAATGGGTTTAATATTAATTAATTATCCCATGAAATAAATGGGTTTGTTGGCAATATTGGAGCAACTTGATTCCTCCAAACTATTCCAGGCAACAGGGTAGATAGATGCCATTATAATATTTATTAATTAATCCTGTTTCCTGACATATTTAGGAGGAATCAATGTACTCCAAAGTTACTACAAGGGACCTCAGATAATTCTAGGGTAATTTTGGAACAAACTAATTCCTCCAAACCATATTATGACAACATTAGAGAGAGAGAGAGAGAGAGAGAGAGAGAGAGAGAGAGAGAGAGAGAGAGGTAATGGAGGGGAGGTAGGGGTAGCGGTAGAGAGAGAGAGGTAATGGAGAGGTATGGGGAGTGGGGAGGGGAGTGGGGTGGTGTGTCGAGAGAGAGAGAGAGAGAGAGGTAATGGATGGGGGTGGGGTGTAAAAAATATATATAGAGAGAGAGAGCAGTGTTGCCAGGTGTGCTTGATGAAAATTCTATAATATCCCCATTGGTACCTCTGATTCCCCATATCTAGTGATAATTCCCCATACTTGGCATCACTTATAGAGAGAAAGAATGTTGGCTGAAAATTAATGTTTGAATGGCAGTCCATAAAGAGGGTTACTGAGTTGACTTGCCCTCCCTCCTACCCCTCATCCACTCTACCCATACCCCCTCCCTCACACCCATGTCCCTACCCCCCCTAACACCATACCCCCTCCCTCACACCCATATCCCTACCCTCCCTAACACCATACCCCACACCACTCCCCTACCTCTCATCCACTCTACCCATACCCCCTCCCTCACACCCATGTCCCTTCCCCCCCTAACACCATACCCCCCACCCCTCTTCCCAACCCCCCCTAACACCATACCCCCACCCTCACACCCATGTCCCTACCCTCCCTAACACCATACCCCCTCCCTCACACCCATGTCCCTACCCCCCCCCCTAACACCATACCCCCACCCCACTCCCCTACCCCCCTCATCCACTCTACCCATACCCCCTCCCTCACACCCATGTCCCTACCCTCCCTAACACCATACCCCCACACCACTCCCCTACCCCCCCATTGATTATCGTATAATGACGTCATGATTTGGTGGAGAATGTAGTTCACGTTTTGGTTCATAATTCATTTATTATTAATTATTTTGAATTAATTATTATATCATTAAATTCCCCGTAATATTCCCTACATTTTGATATAATAATTTCTTTAATTACGCAATTAATTAACGAAATGAGCGAATATTTTCTATTTATAATTTACCATCGTGACTAATTGATACACTGGAGCACCTTGAGTCCTCCAAGGTATCTCAGGCAACACAACTTAATGCAGGAATAATACAGTTTGGAGGAATCAGTTTGCTCCATAATTACCCTATGGAAATCTGGGTTCCTTTATAGTACTTTGATTCCTCCAAAGTATGTCAGGAAAGAGAATTAATTAATAAATATAATGGTATCAATCCTGTTGTATGGAATAGTTTGGAGGAATCCAATTGGTCCAGTATTACCACAACCAACACCACAGCTTCAAATGAATCAACTTGATGAACCATTTTAGAGGGGGTGTAGGGAGAGTGGGGTGTATTAGGGGGTATGGGGGGGGGGGTTGCTTCGAAGCTGATTCACTCATTCGAAGCTACCATCCTAACACCTCTCCAACCACCCAACTCAGTAATATAACCCCCCCCCTCCCTCCCTACACCCCCTCGAAAATGGTTCATCAAGTTGATTCATTCGAAGTTGATTCATTTGAAGCTGTGGTGTTGGTTGTGGTAATACTGGACCAATTGGATTCTTCCAAACTATTCCATACAACAGGATTGATATCATTATATTTATTAATTAATTCTCTTTCCTGACATACTTTGGAGGAATCAAAGTACTATAAAGGAACCCAGATTTCCATAGGGTAATTGTGGAGCAAACTGATTCCTCCAAACTGTAGTATTCCTGCATTAAGTTGTGTTGCCTGAGATACATTGGAGGACCCAAAGTGCTCCAATGTACCAATTAGTCACTGTTGGAAATTATAAAGAGAAAATATTCGCTAATTTCGTTAATTGATTATGTAATTAAAGAAATTATTATATAAAAATGTAGGGAAAATTACGGGGAATTTAATGATATAATAATTTATTCAAAATAATTAATAATAAATGAATTATGAACCTAAACGTGAACTACATTATCCACCAAATCATGACGTCATTATACGATAATCAAGGAGGGGGTTGGGGAGAGGGGTGGGGGTATGGTGTTAGGGAGGGTAGGGACATGGGTGTGAGGGA
>JAWZYT010001043.1:257500-315000 GCA_034508575.1 Petrolisthes manimaculis | reverse complement strand
CGCAGTAAATACTCTCCTAATAAATGGTTGTACTTTCTTTCAAAGTTTCTGTACTCGTAATACAGCTGCCTGCTTCACGCAGAAATAAATAGAAGCCTACTAAGTATATGTGAATATTTTCTTTTATTGGTAAAGTAAAGCTCTATAATTCGTATTTAATATCTGTGCAATGCTTTTTACCTGTTACACTTACCACGATATGCAACAGTTTGTCTCATAATCCTTTATTTTATAGGATATATTTGTATACCACTATGTAAGCAGTACCAAATAATGTTCACGAAAATACACGTAAAATTTTCCCAACCACGCTCTGGGCTGTGGTGATGGCTCAAGCCATTATATATTTTGTATAATAAGCGAACAATATTACCTTAGTCGCTGGATTCCATTTGTGTGATACCTGTCAAATAAACTAGTGTATCAGTAAATACTTGTAGCTGTAACCACTGCTCACTGGGATAAAATCTGTAAAGAGTAAGAAATAGTGATTATATCATTCGTCACCATTAGTTTATTTATTTTTCTTTTCTTTGCTTCTGCTTGTTAATAAAATTGTATACGAGAGCTCTCGGATTGAAGACGTCATCTGTCTTGCGTTGTGTACCTCGTCTGAGCCTGGAGCTGTTGAGAGTAGAGACAAAAATTATTATCCATTTCGGTTGATTTGGGCCACATCTGTAAAAAGAAATATTATTTTATTTCATAGTAAACCGATCGGATTTATGTTTGTAATTGATTATTTCATTATATAGTATATAGTAGGGATAAATTTACTAAGAAGAAGAAATTGTTATGTTTCAGTGATATGGATTGGTTTTATTTTGGATGGTTTTGCGCGCTTTACCAATCTCTTTATCCTGTTTACATATACAATATCATCCGCCTGGTAAAAATATTCTTTATTATAAGTTTATTACCTACTAAAGATATGACTGTGTGAAGTTTTAAACTTCGATCGGGTACCCGTATTATTTTATGTATCACCTGGAGTGAACATTTGAATTATTTGCTTTATTAGACCGGCGATTACGCATTTTATTCCTGCAAGCCAGTAAATTGCTTGTATAGGCGATTACGCATTTTGTTCCTGCAAGCCCGTAAATTGCTTGTGTAGGCGATTACGCATTTTGTTCCTGCAAGCCCGTAAATTGCTTGTATAGGCGATTACGCATTTTGTTCCTGCAAGCCCGTAAATTGCTTGTATAGGCGATTACGCATTATTTCCTTGCAAGCCCGTAAATTGCTTGTGTAGGCGATTACGCATTATTTCCTTGCAAGCCCGTAAATTGCTTGTACATCATGATGAAATTGTTGAACTGCAACTCACTGTTGTTCAGCGAAGTTGTCCTTGTTGTAGCCTGGCTTCTGTGTGGCAATTGTTATCTCATATAATTATATGAAAGACGTTTCTTGTACGCCATATAGTATTTCCTGAGGAGTTTTTTCCTTTTATTTCAACGTTTTGTAGTATTCATAGACTGTCATTTTTTGATGCAGTCTTTCCATGTGGAGGGATTTCCATTGTTTCTGTGCCACCAAGTACTTGTAGTATTTTACGGTTTTGCCGTATTGTTACCCATTAGCTGCTGGGAGATATGGGGAGATATGGTTATACAAACGTTTGCTTCAAATTAGTAGAAATTAGATATCTTTATAATATCGGGACATGTATATGAGCATATAATAATTTGGGATTAAATATATGTGCACATATTATTTGCGGTTTTTATCATGTAGTGGTGCCGCCACTAAATATTTAGAAAAATGGTTAACCATAGGTAATAGTTTATTTATGCCCTGATTTGTAATTGGTAAGGAAAGTAGAATTTATCCTATTATGTCTCCTGATTCGTCCAGGATTATATTCCTGTCATGGAGCATTGCATGTTTCGCACTGAGCGATATATATGTTTTATCATTTACCCATAGTTTATGTTAATAGTATATTATATGGAGATTGTTTTAATATTCTCTCCCAGGATGTCCTGATGCATTTTGATAAAAGGGTAATTAACACTGAGGGAAGCATTATTTAATGTATCACTTTCATTGGTTTATAAGTAACTTTTACTAAGTTTTTATTTTTTTTTGTAAAAATCTTATCATAATGGGAAAGTTATTTAAGTGACTGTAATTCTCGTCCATTATTTTCATCCTCAGAGTTAAATAATGTCTTAGTATATTTTAGCATAGGAATTGCTAATGTTTATGCATGTTTACCACGTCCATGAGTGACTTCGGAAGTAAATGACAAGATGATTGTTTAAGAGATTTGTTATTTTATCTATAATCATCCTGGAAGGTAGTTAATAACAATATGTGAGAGAAATTCCTTAATGGTTCGATAATCTCTGGCTAATTTTCACGCTAAGGTTTGAGATTATAGTAAGCCAAGAATATATTAGTGATTCACGAGTATTTGTAAAGGATAGCCTAATACGATTTTCTAAAAGTACGAATTGCCCCTAACATTATTTGTTAATTGTTCCTGGTCCGTTACAGAGTAACGAGTTTGCTGTGCATTTAATATTCGTTATGCATAAGTATATACCTGACATAGAACTTAGCTATATCTTACCTAAGTACAGTGCCTAAGTCTACTGAAGAAGCATCTGTACACGTGATATTATTATTATGTATTATTATTATTATATATATGGAAATGCATTAATTGGAGCAGACATTAATTAACCTTTATTAACTTTTCTGACTTCCATACACATCTGTCACTCTCCTGAGGAGATTATTTTAGTGCGTTTGTTAAATGGGAAAAATGTCTTTATAATGATTCTCTATATACGAACATAAACTCGAGTGATTTTACGTTAGTTTACTTTCATTGTTCGTATTTTATGCTATTGTGTATGGAGCCCAGTGGTGGTTAATGTATAACCTATCATTATTATATCCTGGTAATATAATGAAACATATATATTTAAAGTTTGAGGCCTACCTAATGCAATGTCTATTTAACCTTCCTTATTGTTAAATATTGTGATTGTACCACTTATTAGAAAAATAATCAAATTGTCTGGGTAAGCGATGACTACGTTATTAATAACACTAACACGAAAATTTAGCATATGCTTAAATGTTGATTGAGCATTACGTAACCCAAAAGGTCTACGAATGTATTCATAATAACCATGGGACGTATTAAATGTATTATTATATAATGCTACTTGCCAGTGTCCACTGACCAATTTTAATGGGTTTTGTTTGAGCAATGTTAGAGAAACATCCTTAAAGGAGGGAGGGGATATTTATTTTTACTTGTAGCATTATATCTCTGTAAGAAGTACTGGCTTAAATTCACCATCATTTTTGAAACCAAAAACATTTGACTGTTAAAAGGGGGAGTTAAAATCTTAATAATACTTTCATCCAACATTTCATTTATCATTTATAATTTTCTGTCTAGTATAAGGTATGGTCGCCTATATGCTTATTTATAAATAGGTTATTCCTAAAAATGTTACCAGGTAGGGCAATCGCATTTTGATATGTGGCTAGTATATTAATAAAATTATCACGATAAATTAGAAAATATCGTTTCCTGACCAATTTTCTAAGTTTCTCCCTTATATGATTATCTTTTAACTCTTCGGTTAAAATTGATATATTTCTTGTGGTATTTAGTCTAACTTCCATCTTGTACAGATCATATAAATATGTCATTTTCTTTACCTGATTATTGGTAGTTGATTTCTTAAAGATATAGATAGTAGCAATATTATTATCATTTACATTAGTGAAAGTAGATACATTCCCAGGTTATTTTCCCAGACTCTACTATGGATAGAACACTAATATGTGGTTGTAACATGAGATGGAAGCTCTACCTTCAATTTATGGACGAAATTTAGTGGTAATATAGTATTATGTGCAGTAGGCCTTTATGATAATGTAATAGTTCCCGTTTTTTTGTTTGTTTGTTTTTCAATACATATTTATGGACTTATATTTTGGCCTGGACAATCCTGTATTAAAATACATTAATACCTAAAATGTATTATTTTATGTTTAGTGCATATTATTATGTGTATTTGGTTAGTTTTTGTCTAACCGTACAGGAAGGGTTTAGTGTCCCTAATACCTGTTAATTTATTATTTGTCATATGTGACAATTTTATATCACCTGTTCAATCTTAGTTTATAAAACCGCTGGGGATCTAAGTTGCACAATTTGTTAAAGGAATTATCCGATAACAAGGAAACTGCTGTTCCTGTGTCTATCATTAATGAAATATTAGTATGTGATACTTAGACAGGGATTATTATTATATTATAGGTATTTACGACGACAGGGCAGTATTTATTTACTTATGTGATTATTGATGCCATTTTAATATCGTGGTGGTCTCGTTTCATACATCATGTTTCGATTGTGCAAGCTTTGTTTCCTTTTGTTAAGGATCATGTGTTCATTTAAGGAATACGAATTTGACTCATGTGAATGACAGTATTTATGCTTTGATTTCCCTTGATAATTTCCTGTATATTTATTACTATCAGATTCACTGGTCTTATGCTTATCTTCGTTACCATGTTTGCAACGTTGTCTGTGTGATTCCTTCTGAGTTATGGTATCAAAATTATAATTCTTCTTACCCCTGGAGTGAGTTGTATGTAATACATGATGTATGATGCGAGATTTCTTTGAATATAATTCTAGCGATCCTGCTGATGCAAGTGCTTTTGCTAGTTCCCTTGTATTTATTTTGTTTGCCTTTCTTTTAATCATTCTTTGAACCCTTGTGAACGATTTATGTACTTTACCATCCCCCAAAACATCAATAAGTGACTGTCTAAATGTGGCATATGACGTTAAATTCTTTGGATTAGAAAAAGCACTTGTGTTTAACCTAGAACTGGCTGGACTAACCTGTGCAATATACTCTCTTACCAATGCTATTTTATGTTCGTCCTGCTCTATATTCGCTTTGCAAAATATCTTCTCCAAATGACGCAAGAAGAGATGAATCCCATATCTTGGATTATCTCCCTTAAAATGCTTTACATGAGAAATGGTGGTAGGTAAGAGTTTCATTGTTAGCATAGAAGAGACAGTGGAATCAGTATTTGTTAGATGATGAGCAGAGACGATAGGAGATTGTAGAGGAGTAGTCATTGTTAGTGATAATACAGGATGATATAATAGACAGATTGAGTTTTTAATGGGGTTATGGTTGGAGAAGAAGAAATTGTACTCGTATGTGTTGGCACCACAACGAGACTTTTTAGGGAGGCAGGGGAATCTAGCTCAGAGGATATTGAATCATTATCAGGGATATTCGAAGTTATTGCGATACCTTTAGATTAATGGGGAAGAATTCTTTACTTTGTTTTAATTTGGCACTTCTTTTCTTTCTTTCTGGGCTTTAATGAGGAAACCTAATTTTATCCTAACATGTTCGTAGACAAGTGAAAAATAATGTAATGTACATGTAATGTGTACCTACTTTTAGTACTTTAGTTGCAACGATGATGATGACGACGAGTTGACGTCTAGGTGGGGTGTCTGGCCAGTCGTGGTGATGAGTAGCTCGCACACTAACACACTAGTAGTCGTTCTTGGAGTGAAGATGATGAATGTTGACTTGCCTTTTACGAGAGAATTTACGTAACAAGGTGTCAGCTTGGAGAATGGAGATGATGAAGTGATGACGTTGTCCTACGTTCCAGGGACGCTCATGGGTAGTGGTGAAGTGATGACGTCCTTACGTTCCAGGGACGCTCATGGGTAGTGATGAAGGGATGGCGTTGTCCTTACGAGAGAATTTACGTACAGGGACGCCTGGGGTAGTGATGATTGATTGTTGTGAAGTAGATGAGGTCCCGTTGTAGGTCTAGTTGCAGTTATGTTGAAGTAGGTGTCTTGTAGGTGATGAATTTGTGGTTTATCTCCCTCGTTTATAGAGGTCGTGAGAAGAAATTACCTGAGAGAAGTTTACAAGTAAAATCTTCAACTTGTCCTTGAACTATGTTATTCACTGTACTCCCTGGAAGTCAACCCCTTTGCAATCTTGTTATTGCAACCACTGCTGCCACCATAATGTACCAGTCCTGTTAGGCTTTAACTCGTTCAAGCTCTGGTAACTTATTTGTATTTGCTTCTTGGGACTTGTAGTATTGTTATTATTATTAGTTAGTTAGCGTAGACGTGGGTGTTTTCTAAGGTAATTGACTTCACAGTTGTAACATGGAAAGTTCATTTATTTACACTTATATCTCTATACACACACAGACAGGGAATGATATTGATGTGCTTCTTTCTGATAGAGTAGTGTGTCTCTCTTGGCGAGACAATTATGTAATAGCCCTAAGGGGAGCAAGTTTAAGAATCCTACCTATTAGGTAAGTGTCACTGTTTATATACAATTTCACTGGAGTTGTCAGTTGTCTTTGGATACAATTATTACTGTGTGTTGTCATGCTTACGTGGCCAGATGCCACGTGGGTCATGTGGTAGGAAAGTTACGTGTCTGGTTGTCATGTGGTCATGAGGTATAGTCCTCGTGGTCTTAGTCCTACCCCTCCTGCTGCTCTAATCAGTTTATATTATCTGTGTATTTGGGCATATCTCCTTGTGACCATTCCTTAATAATTTGACTTACTCTTACTCTCTCTCCCTACTCTCCTTTCTACTCTCTCCCTACTCTCACATGGGTACCACTGTGACTCACACTGTTTATTACTAATATCTGCCCTCTGCTTATCTTGTGTACAGGGTCTTAGGCAGGCAGTCTGTTTACCTGTGTATTATCTTATGATTGTGGCATACAGCACTTGCCTTATTGTGTACAGTATAGTTTTTTTTTTTTTTTCAACATACCATTCATATTTACTTAACAGATGCAAAGCCTACAATACTGCGCAGTTGGTCGTGTTCATAGTTGAGATCTTTGACAACTATATGCGGCAGCGCTTGGTTGATGTAGCTCTGAAGCGGCGGCATGTCAAGGCAGTGAATGTGGGAAAGATCTCCTTGGATGCAGTGGAATCACTTGGTAATGGAAAATACCAAGTGAAGCGCCAGTCAGATCCAACACTGACATATGAAGTTGACCTCACCACTGGCATGTGCTCATGTGTCCAAGGAGAAAATGGTGCTCTCTGCAAACACCAGACTACTTGTGCAGATCACAGTATGACTGTGCTGCCACAGGTGTTTGTGTTGACGAGTCAGAGTCGGCAGTGGATGGCAGTTTTGGCTATAGGCGAAGAAAAAGCGCCAAAAGAGACCTTTTTTACAAACTTGAGTGATGGTTAAAATAAAGAGCTTAAGATGATAAATGAAAACATAACAAATAATGAAACTATTGATAAGGTAGACATCACTAATAAAATTATAGCCCAAATGGTGACTGCCAATTGTGATGACTTCAATGAAAATGCTGTTGAAGACAAGGAAGCTGTAATGGCTAAAGTTCAGGAAGCCACACAAGCAATTCTTAAAGCAGCTGCTCAATTTGGTAATGAAGACTCTTTAGAACCTCTGAACAAGATCATTCAGAGTATGAATTCTGTTCACTCAACAAATCAATTTAACAGTCGGTTACATTGCATTGGTTCTGCAGTGAGGACTGGTGGGGCTGGTCGTGGCAAGATTCCTTGCCAACCCACGTCAATATCGAGGAGATCTAATGGGAGGCCAAGGGGAACAGCTCCTCTCTGTAAGGGACGGCGACCAGCAGGAGCAACGACAGCGGCAGCAAAACGTCCCCGCAACTTGGCACAAAATATAAAAAACAATCTAGCAAATGCCAAATCGCATGGTAGTGGCCATTGATGTGCTTTCTATCTTATATAGCTCTGATGCCTTGCTCCCTCCAGGAACTGTTTTATTAGGTGAGGTAGACAATCTACTCCATTTAACCTCAGTTTCGTACCCAGGCCCTCCACCTTTGCTTTCATCTCTCATTCCATAAAAATATCAACATATAATACTGTTTATAATATTTTGTATGTTGGCTGGCATTATTAAACAATAAAATCAATAAAAATCTAGTTTTCATCCTAATATATACTAATTTATTATACCAACTAATGTTTAAGTTTTGAAATATAGTCAAAATATTCTAGCTTATGAAGTAAAAACCATTATGTCTAACATATAAGAAATTTTAGGCTAATAATATGTACTGTAATTGAAAAAAAAAATTGAGAAAGGTGTTCACATGCAAAGTGGCTTAATTAATTGGCAGACTGGTGGTGTGTTAAGTGTGTTAAGTGTGTTAAGTGATGAACTGAAACAAGACAATATTTGAATAAACAATCTGGTTCCCTTTGTTTTACCAAGACTATAAAAAAAGACAGAAAAATGCATAAGAACCAAATACTGTAATTTACCATGATCACACTCCCGAACCAAATTGTTTATTTATGTTATATTAAACACGCTCACAAGGAAAGAGGAAGAAGCCACAGAGTATAATAATTATTAATAATAGATAAGGAAAGAGGAAGAAGCCACAGAGTATAATAATTATTAATAATAGATAAGTAAATAGGAAGTGCGTGGGAATGGTTAGATTCGTCGTCGTACACCTTGTAGACTACCCTATTCTTTCTTCCTTCCTTTTTATAAGACATTCTCTCTCTCATGAGGGGCTATATCCTACGTTCATTTTGGTACGGTACTTAATGTACAGTTGGACACAGGAATGGGTGGTACAGCCGAGGTGAAAGATACTTGTCCCATTTGAGTAACCAGTGTCTATTATTAGGTACTTGCTTTTGATTACCATCCTCAATACTGACTTCTGCCCCTGGTGTCTCCTATTTGGCACTAAGGAACTTGATATTGGCAGAAATGGACCATCTTTCACTGGGGCTGTACCACCCATTCATGTGTCCAACTGTACCATAGTAGTATGCCCTAACCTCTCTTATAATATATCTATCTTTTTATTTTCTCTCAACTCGACCTATATTCTCTCTTTGCGTCCCCCTGCGACGCTGCGATTTCGTCTTTCCATCAGCACCTCTTTGGTGTAATAATTTATTTTTCTCCGTTGTTTTTAGTAGTACTATTCTATTCTCTCTTCCTTTCTTATTATAAGACTCTCTCTCTCTCCCATGAGGGGCTATACATTCTTTTTAGTTCGTATGTATTGTACTACTGTATAGTGAAAATAATCTATCCCCACTTTAAAAATTTATCTCATTCTATTTTCTCCCATCTCGTTTTACATTCTCTCTCTCTCTCTCTCTCTCTCTCTCTCTCTCTCTCTCTCTCTCTCTCTCTCTCTCTCATGAATATAAGAAATGGACGTGGGGCAAAATGAGGATACTAATTAAATTAATATGTGTAACAGACACATGTACACTGACATACGTACACATGTATGTACACAATGCAAGGTGCCTACTTGGTTACTAACACCACCAACTACATAATACATACGTAACCAACACGTGTAAATAAAGGCTACTGGTTTTTGAGATAAATAAATAAATTATTATGTAGGATAATAATAATCATACTAATCCTGTATCTTTAGTTAAATTTAAATCTTAATTGTAATGCCAACCAATAAAGGGCAACTGTCACCTATCACGTGACAACGCCCCTGGCTGCCCAAGCGGCATAGAAGCACCTCAGATTGTAACCGCCATTCACGAAGTACAGACGTACTCTAATACTAGGGTCACACATACCCGAACTCGAGTCCGAATGCATCCCGAAGTGTGTTCGGTTTGTATTCGGGATGCATTCGGGCAATGATTCGGGGTGTTCGGGAATAGTTCGGGAAGAGTTCGGGAATGGTTCGGGGCCATTTGCAAAAGTTCGGGATTGAATCGGAAAGCTTCCCGAATGTTTGGTGTTGCATGAAACATTCGGAACCAATTCGGAATGGGCAAAAATTCGGGGAGAGATCGGGATATATTCGTAAACTATTCGGGAATACTTCGGAACATTCGGTATGGCATCTGTTTGCATTCGGTTTGCATTCGGTTTGTATTCGGTTTGAATTTTGGCCGTTGGAGAGAGGGGGAGTAGCATCATACACACACATATACACATACATATACATACATACATGCATACATACATACATACATACATACACACACACACACACACACATACACACACACACACACACACACACACACACACACACACACACACAGAATACATACATACATACATACACACACACAGAATACATACATACATACATACACACACACAGATAATAATACATACTTACACACACAGAGATAATTATACATACATACACACACACACACAGAGAATAATACATACATACACACACACACACAGAGAATTATACATACATACACACAGAGAGAGAGAATTATACATACATACACAGAGAGAGAGAGAGAATAATACATACATACACACACACACAGAATTATACATACATACACACACACAGAGAATAATACATACATACACACACACACACACAGAATAGTGCATACACACACACAGAGAGAATAATACATACATACACACACACACAGAGAATAATACATACATACACACACACACACACAGAATAATACATACATACACACACAGAGAGAGAGAATAATACATACATACACACACACACACACACACAGAATTATACATACATACATACTGATGGGATTCCTCCTGTTGTTCTCAAGAACTGTGCTTCCGTGTTGACACCCTGCCTAGGCAAACTGTTCCGTCTATGTCTATCATTTAACACTTTTCCTTCTTGCTGGAAGTTTGCTCTGATCCAACCTGTTCCGAAAAAAGGAGACCGTTCCCAACCCTCCAACTATCGCCCTATTGCTCTGACCTCATGTCTATCTAAAGTCTTCGAATCTATTCTTAACCTCAAAATTCATAAGCACCTTATTTGTCATGACCTTCTTTCCGATCGCCAGTATGGTTTCCGTCAGGGACGTTCTACTGGCGATCTTCTATCCCTCCTCTCTGATTCATGGTCATCCTCCTTTCGGAACTTTGGTGAAACTTTTACTGTTGCCCTCGACATATCCAAAGCTTTTGATAGAGTCTGGCACAAAGCTTTAATCTCCAAACTGCCCTCATTCGGTTTCTATCCCTCTCTCTGCACCTTTATCTCTGATTTCCTTTCTGACCGTTGTATAGCTGCTGTTGTAGACGGTCACTGTTCTTCTTCCAAGGCTATCAATAGTGGTGTTCCTCAGGGTTCTGTTCTATCACCCACCCTCTTTCTTTTGTTCATTAATGACCTTCTTAACTGTACCTCTTCCCCTATCCACTCCTATGCTGATGATTCCACCCTACACTACTCCACTCATTTTGACAACCGTCCATCCCAGCAGCTCCTCTCCACATCACATGATGTTGCAGTAGCACGCCTGACTTCTGATCTTTCCCTCATCTCTAACTGGGGCAGAGAGAACCTTGTTGTTTTCAATGCCTCAAAAACACAGTTCCTTCATCTTTCAACTCGTACTAATCTTCCTGATGTCTATCCCCTCTCCTTTAACGATACACAACTTGACCTTTCCTCTTCTCTTAATATTCTTGGAGTCTCTTTCTCTCATAATCTCTCCTGGAGAGATCACATTACCTCTCTGACTAAAATCGCCTCAAAGAAGTTAGGTGTGCTGCGCAGATTCCGTGAATACTTCACCCCCACACAGTTACTGTCTCTGTACAGGGGTCTCATCCGCCCCTGTATGGAGTATGGTTCTCATGTGTGGGGTGGATCAACCTTCACAACACTACTGGACAAGGTGGAATCAAAGGCCTTTCGTCTCATCAACTCTCCTCCTCTTACTGATTCACTACAACCTCTCTCTCTTCGCCGCAGTGTTGCATCACTTTCTCTCTTCTATCGCTATTACACTGGACATTGCTCTTCTGAACTCTCTCAATGTATGCTTCCTCCCCTCAGGAGAACATGCAACACTCATCAAGCCTCTCGTTCTCACCCCTTTTCTGTCCAACTCCCTCATGCAAGAGTTAACCGGTACTCTCAGTCTTTCATATACACAACTGGTCAACTCTGGAACACTCTACCTTCATCCATCTTTCCACCTTTCTACGACTTATGTACCTTCAAACGCAATGTGTCAGGGCATCTCGAACGAAATTGGACATGATTTTGGACCACTCTCTCACTGTACTATGTAGATGAGGACGGTAAGCGGGCCTGTGGCCTTTGTCCTCATCTTTGTTAATATAAAAAAAAAAAAAAAAAAAAAAAAATACACACACACAGAGAATAATACATACATACACACACTCACAGAATAATACATACATACACACACACACACACAGAGAATAATACATTCATACACACACACAAAATAAAAATAAATAAATAGAGTGATAGAGAGAGAGAGAGAGTAATATAATATAATATAATAGTAACAATATAGTGTACACCAACTATATATACAATCTGTCAGACTTCGGTTGGCAATCGGGTGGGGTTCGGTTTGCATTCGGTATGGCATCTGTTTGCATTCGGTTTGTATTCGGTTTGATTTCGGAACGAAAACAACACATTATATTTTGAATTTCAAACTTCGGTTTCGATTCGGTATGACTTCGGTATGTATTCGGTATGCATTCGAAAGTGCGTTTCGAATACATACCGAATACATACCGAATACATACCGATGAAAACTTGACCTTGAAAAAGTTCTCTGAACATGCCCGAATTCATCCCGAAGTCACTTCGGGATGCATTCGGACTCCAGTTCGGGAATGTGTGACCTAGGCTTAAAGCCTAGGTCACACATTCCCGAACTGGAGTCCGAATGCATCCCGAAGTGACTTCGGGATGAATTCGGGCATGTTCAGAGAACTTTTTCAAGGTCAAGTTTTCATCGGTATGTATTCGGTATGTATTCGGTATGCATTCGAAACGCACTTTCGAATGCATACCGAATACATACCGAAGTCATAGCGAAGTCATTCCGAATCGAAACCGAAGTTTGAAATTCAAAATATAATGTGTTGTTTTCGTTCCGAAATCAAACCGAATACAAACCGAATGCAAACAGATGCCATACCGAATGCAAACCGAACCCCACCCGATTGCCAACCGAAGTCTGACAGATTGTATATATAGTTGGTGTAGGCTACACTATATTGTTACTATTATATTATATTATATTATATTATATTACTCTCTCTCTCTCTATATCACTCTATTTATTTATTTATTCTATGTGTGTGTATGAATGTATTATTCTCTGTGTGTGTGTGTATGTATGTATTATTCTCTGTGTGTGTGTATGTATTATTCTGTGTGTGTGTGTGTATGAATGTATTATTCTCTGTGTGTGTGTATATGTATGTATTATTCTCTCTCTCTGTGTGTGTATGTATGTATTATTCTGTGTGTGTGTGTGTGTATGTATGTATTATTCTCTCTGTGTGTGTGTATGTATGTATTATTCTCTGTGTGTGTGTGTATGTACTATTCTATGTGTGTGTGTGTATGAATGTATTATTCTCTGTGTGTGTGTATGTATGTATAATTCTGTGTGTGTGTGTATGTATGTATTATTCTCTCTCTCTCTCTGTGTATGTATGTATAATTCTCTCTCTGTGTGTGTATGTATGTATAATTCTGTGTGTGTGTGTGTGTATGTATGTATTATTCTCTGTGTGTGTGTGTGTATGTATGTATAATTATCTGTGTGTGTGTATATATGTATTATTCTCTCTGTGTGTGTAAGTATGTATTATTATCTGTGTGTGTGTATGTATGTATGTAAGTATTCTGTGTGTGTGTGTGTGTGTGTGTGTGTGTGTGTGTGTGTGTGTGTGTGTGTGTGTATGTATGTATGTATGTATTTATGTATGTATGTATGCATGCATGTATGTATGTATATGTATGTGTATATGTGTGTGTATGATGCTACTCCCCCTCTCTCCAACGGCCAAAATTCAAACCGAATACAAACCGAATGCAAACCGAATGCAAACAGATGCCATACCGAATGTTCCGAAGTATTCCCGAATAGTTTACGAATATATCCCGATCTCTCCCCGAATTTTTGCCCATTCCGAATTGGTTCCGAATGTTTCATGCAACACCAAACATTCGGGAAGCTTTCCGATTCAATCCCGAACTTTTGCAAATGGCCCCGAACCATTCCCGAACTCTTCCCGAACTATTCCCGAACACCCCGAATCATTGCCCGAATGCATCCCGAATACAAACCGAACACACTTCGGGATGCATTCGGACTCGAGTTCGGGAATGTGTGACCCTAGTATTACGAGGTCGCTATACCTGTAAATTTGGTACTCACTCTAACAGTGAATTAAAACACAAAAGCCAATCCTGTCTTTGTGTTTCCCACTTTTTAACACTAAGTATATCCACTGATTATCTGTTATCAGATCTCACAATACCGAAGAACATTCTACTAGAACAACAAAGACTAACTCCCAACAACGTGAGTAATAGACAACATAAATATTTTTATGTGGTTAACGAAACCGATACATAAATGGTGGCAGCTAGTGAGATAACAATACAGTGAAAAACAGTATGTTAAACACACCACAAGTGTCATACATATAAAATACCATGTGTTATAGTGGATTGAAAATAGTGCCAAAGTGAATGGTAATCCTTTTTAGGTGGATAGAGGTGAAAAAGTCGGTGAATTATCTTCAAAATCACTCCAAAAAGCTCATCTTCACACCTCTAAACCTTCAAACAAAGGAAGAGGAAAGGAGAGAGTGAGAGGGTATTAAAGAAGGAATTCGCTGAGCTTGTTGTTATTTGGCCCGATCGCTTATCGTGGGACTGTAAACATCCACCATAGCAAAGGGACAAAGACCTCACAGTCACACCTACCAGCCAAGGACTCCACCCACACTCGTGACGACATCAACAGGGGCGGGGCCAGTGACGTCATCAACACACAGACGCACTCACTCACCAACCCAAGGTCACACAGCAGAGAGCGTGAGGTAGACCCGAGCCAGCTGACATCAAGGTCGTGACACACTTGTCACACCCACGAGCTTCAGTCTTCAGTCTTCAACGACTTCACGACTTCAGCTTCAACCAGAGAACTTCAACTTCAGACTCAGTCTTCAGTCTTCAATACTACAAAGAACTTCTTAACACCTAGACAGGTAGAAGTAACATAGTAGTTAACACATACAATAAAACTTGGTTAAACGGAGACACACTCTTCACACTAAGGGTACATTGAGCAGTATTGGTAAAAATATTAAGGTTACAATCTCCCATATTATTCTTTGTATACTAACCCCATGTGTAACTAACCATATGTGTTGATAATACTAACAATTTTTGTGTTGTTTGTAATTTGTTTCGTGTGAATTTTTTCTGTGAAGTGGCCAGAACGTAAGTGTTTGGTGTTATATTTTGTACATGGCTCAAAATCTACTTAAAAGTTTGTTTAAGAAATGGGATAAAGACGAAGGTGAGAGATATACCGAAGACATAGAGGGACAAACCGAGACTGATAGCGCATCGTTTACGCAGTCTATGACAGACGCTGACGAACCTACACGTAACCCAGACAGTCTTTTCTTACACCTTGACGCTTCCTCTAGACTTGACTTGGATTTTAGCGGATTCCAGGATCCTAATCCTAACACTGAGACAGACTTAGCCGGTACCTATCCACCAACACAACCTAGTCACAACATACTATTCAGCAGAAACAACACACCAAGCCCAATCCTACACCACGTATCATATACACCACCACCTACATCACCAGTCGAGATGCAGAGCCCAGCGCCACATACGGCCACAGGGGGAGTAAACCCAGCGCCACATACGGCCACAGGGGGAAGTAATCCAGTTTCACAGACGGCCACAGGGGGACAACCGCTCCTTTACCTGGAGCCACAAGAGACCGGACCTTTTTATGATGGTGAGGGGTCAAAAACAATGATACATGAATTCCTACGGGAAATTGAAGCCCAAATGGACTCCAAACGCATCCTTAGTGACGAAGACCGGATAAAGTATGTCAGGGCTAGACTACGCGGAGAAGCTAGCGCCATCCTAACTACATCCTTTTTCCAACCAGAATGGATAAAAGGCAAATATGGACTCTTTAAAAACGCCTTATTACAGAGTTATGGTACCTTCATGCAGGCGGGCCAACTAGCCTGGATGCCCAGACTAGTCGATATCCTGTTGACCAATATAAGAAGTCTAACACCCAGACAAGCTAGAACTAAGGCAGGATCCATAGGATGTGATGTAACAGATACGCTTCGAAACGCTACTGCCTTAAATGACCATCCTGAGTGGCTAGATGCCAACTATAACATGTCACAGCAAAATGTGTCCATTCTGATAGAAACCATCAGTTATTTGCTAATGGTCAAGGGCGACGAGTACAATGCTGCTAGACCACTAGAGAGGAAAAGTGGAGAATACTTTCTCGACTACCTTGGGCGAGTGGAGAAGAGGCTACACACAGGGGGAACACCTCGAGCCTTGCAAACGGCAGCAGTAGCAAAGGCAAATACCCTAGCGGAAAATTTACCTGTCCAGGCAGTTTCAAAAGATAGTGTGCCCCCGGGACGTTATCAAGCAAGCCTAGGACCCTACTGTAATGAGTGTAGAAAATTTGGACATACCTGGGAAAAATGTTTCTTCAATCCAGACCGGATCCCGAATAAGAAGAAACAATTCCAGAAAAAGAAGCAACCCTTCTCTGGATATAATAACCCACAACAAGCACATTACAGACAAACACAAGAGGAACCACGGGCAACACCCTCCTCAACCAAAGGTGCGCGAGCCGCACAAGGTGGGCAGATGTGGTGCTGTCTCCACCGTACCAACACCCACAACACCGATGAATGCCGTGTCCTACCACTGGTGGTGGAAGACGTAGCTCAAAGAAAATATTCATCGCGACCAAGACAGTCGAGGGAAGACCAGCGACGGTATGCACAAGATCCGCGCTAGCCCTCGAGAGGAAGAAAGAAAGTGAATCGCCGCAAATAACTTCTATAATAGCAGCACTAAATAAAAAGGAGATATTGGCGATAACTGGGGGAATAAAAGAAAATGAGGTATCCTTCATCATGGATTCTGGGGCAATACCAAATCTCATTTCAGAAATTTCCTTTGAAGCATTAAAAAGGAAATACCCACCAGACACTTTCCAAGTCATGCCAACAGAACTCAGTGCGTCTGGTGTGACAGGAGACGTACTGACACTACTAGGGACTGCTACCTTACCAATACGACTTTCCATAAGAGATAAAAGTCCAGTAATTTGGATGGAATTCTTAATAACAAGAGATTTCAAGTTACCTGCCGATGGAATAATTGGCTTAGAGACTATGCGAGAAGAAGACATAACACTCAAACCAAGCAAATACATCATCATACGGCGCAATCGTCACTATCCAGTTATGGATACAGCACATCCACTTTTAGTATGTAGTGTTAGTGCAGGGACTTCCACAGGTATAGGAGGTTTTACTGTACCTGATACTCAGACTGAATGTAGACCGGAGTGGAGCGTGGTACCTGCTGTGCTAACCAAAATCTGTCGGTTACTCAGCCAGGAAATCACACGTCTACCAGTCCGTCTGTCTGGCGTAGTTGAGGGGACAGATGTGATATGTATGAGTGAATCTGTACGCATCAAAAGGGTATCACTTGAATCTACCTTGTCAACAGTAAAGGCAAATAATGAGACGGAAATCTTAATATCAAACCAAACAGGAAGTACCATTTCTCTCAAGGAAGGATGTAATATGGGAAATTTCCTTGTCTGTCCAGGAAAGGTAGAAGAGCAGAAAAACGAGACTATTATTGGGAGCATCCAGAAACCTAATTTTTCAAATCTCGCAAGAATTAAAAGGGAGATAGAACCTCACGTCAAGGTCGATCAAGCAGGAAAGGACGAACTCCTCACACTGTTAGCTTCCTACAGAACAATAATTGCATTACCTGGAGAACCATTAGGTGAAACAGATCAGGTAGAACATCTGATCAAAATTAAACCTGGCACATACCCAGTATACGTGCCAGCGTACAGACTGCCACATAGTCAGCGCGAACCAGTGGAAGAGGCCGTACAGGAGATGTTAAGAGAGGGAGTAGTTGAACCTTCCTCATCACCCTGGAATGCGCCACTGTTCCTTGTACCTAAGAAAGATGGAGGATGGCGACCAGTCATCGACTTCAGAAAGGTCAACGAGGCAACAGAACCAGATAGATATCCACTGCCAGTTCTCAAAGACTTACTCCAAAACCTTGGAGGAGGCAACACCTTATTTTCCAGCCTAGATCTAATCTCAGGGTACTGGCAAGTACGCTTACAAGAGGACAGCAAGCCTGTTACAGCGTTCAGTACTCCATCCGGACATTATCACTTCAAGAGAATGCCTTTCGGATTACGTAATGCACCTCTCACCTTCCAGAGACTAATAAACAATGTTTTTCATGGTTTGATAGGAAACACCGTACTAGCCTACTTGGACGACTTGATCGTCCCATCAAAGGATTTACGCACACACTTGAACCAGCTTCAGATAGTGCTATCTAAACTTGCTACAGCAGGTCTCAAGATAAAGTTATCAAAATGTGAATTTCTTAAAACCAAGATACATTTTCTTGGTCATGCAGTAGACAGTGCAGGAATTCATACACAGGATGATAAGGTTAAAGCTGTCTTACACTTTCCTACTCCTAAAAATGTGGAGACTCTAAGAAGTTTCCTAGGCCTATCGGGCTACTACAGATCCTTCATCAAGGATTATGCAAAACATGCTGCTCCACTAACGAAGCTACTGAAGAAGGACGTACCTTATGAATGGACTTCCGACCAGGAAAACAGTCTACAGACAATCAAGGACATGCTTACTAACGCACCTGTGCTTGCATTCCCAGATTATCAAGAATCGTTCATTCTTTATACAGATGCTTCAGGAGTAGGCATCGGTGCTGTTCTCATGCAGTACCATAATCAGTCCAAGTTACACCCAATAGCTTATGCGAGTCGTACACTCAATGATGCAGAGAAGAAGTATTCAGTTACACATCAAGAAACACTTGCAGTTATTTGGGGATTGAAAACTTTTAAGGACATAATATATGGGTATGCAATTAAAATCTATTCAGATCATGCACCCATCAGTCAACTCTTCAAGGGTAAAAACTTATCAGGTCGCCTTGCCAGATGGTACCTGACACTACAAGAATTTGAACCAGAATTCAACTATATACCCGGTCGAGCAAACGTTGTCGCAGATGCACTATCTCGCAACGCACCAATCGCAAGTGTCAAGCACACAAACTCACCGTCTGACTCAGCGAGCCTGAGGAACGACCCAACCTATATAGTAAGTGTCGACCACACCGGCTTAACATATGACTTAGCAAGCCTAAGGAAAGAGCTCCGATCTGATCCGCTATGGTCCAAGATACTGTACGTTTTAGAATCAGGAGACGAACATGATCTTCCAACAAACTTACAAATCCCATTGAACGACCTTCAATTAAAGGATGGCATCATCATCAGAGAATTAAAAACGCCTACAGAGAAAATCTCGCAAGTAGTCATACCGGACACTCTCCGACAACCAGTACTACAGCTCTTCCACAATGTACCTACAGCAGGACATCCGGGCCGAGACAAGAGCCTCGAACAAGCGAGAAGAAAATATTATTGGAAGACCATGAAAATAGACATAACAAACCATGTGGCAAATTGCCTAGAATGTGCAACCCACAAAGGCACCACAGGTAAACCAGCACCATGTCAATCATACCCGACACCAGAAACTCCATGGGATACCGTGAGCATCGACTTACTGTCTCTCCCTAAGAGTCATCAAGGGTCCAAATATCTACTAGTGGCGGTAGATCACTTCTCACGCTACGTGATCCTTGCTCCACTAACAGACAAAAATGCTGATACAGTCGCACATGCACTGATAACACATTTAATTTGCCCATTTACCACCCCGAAGGTAATATTGTCGGATAATGGTTCTGAATTCAAGAATCAAGTGTTGGAAAATATATGTCAAAACTACAGAATAAAACATTCATTTATTCTGGCCTATCATCCAGCAAGTAATGGATTGGTAGAAAGGGCTAATAGGAAAATTCTCGAGATCCTACGTCCAATAGTTGCAGGCATGAGTGAGTCCTGGGAAGACTGGATACATCATGTCGCATCATGCATCAACGGCTCCGTCAACAGTCAAACCGGCAAGGCACCTCACTATATATTGTATGGAACTGACAAGCGTCTACCGTATGATGTTCTGTCCAACAGTACCAGACCAGTATATACCGAAGACTACACGGACAGTCAAATAGCAATGTACGCGCGGATTCATCAACAAGTACGGGAAAAACTAACGGCTTCACGAGCTGAAATGAACTACAAAAAGAATAAACAAGCTAAACCTGTGAACATTGAAATAGGTCATGCTGTAATGTTAGAAGTCCCGGAAAAACAAAATAAGCTAGCAAATAAATTCACAGGACCGTTTGCAGTGACGGACAAACCTAAACCAAATACATTCGTGATCCGCAACCCGGTCACAAATGAAGTACAAACTGTCCACAGCGACAGATTAAAAAGAGTCAAAACGGAAGTTCTGAAAAGAGTCAAAGCAGACGAAGTACCTTCACAATCTGCTAACGGAAACATGTGTGACAGTAATACGTCCTGTACGTCCTTGTCCAATGTGTCCCAAATAAACTCTTACAGATCAAAACTACGTTCAGCAACCCAGTTTGCTGCACTTCCAAAGTAACACATATAACCCTTTTCAGGATGTGTCGGACTCTACTACTGTCTCTCATCCTTATCTACGGAGTCATCCTAGGGCTGAAGCGGGACGCCGTTAAGCCTGGAGCCTTGGTGGAACGGGTAGGGCAGATACAGCTCGTTGAAGACATCCTGACGGTGGAACTTTCACTGACGGACCTTCACGACATACCTCGACATCTACAAAAAGTGTTAAATGAGGCAAGAAAAATCCAACAACAACTGGAAATCATGGAAGGACGAAGCATATTCACAGCTAAGTCGATCCAAACAGTGATTCTGCAGACCAATCGTGTCAAGAATCTAATCTCCACTGTTATGACTCTCCAGCAGCAGTTCGAAACGTTCAACATGACAGATGGACACCATAGAGGAAAAAGAGGACTATTCAATGCGTTCGGAGAAATGAGCCGTTTCCTATTCGGAACAGCCACCGAAACACAAGTAGAAGATTTGGGAAGAAAATTATAAAAAATTGCGGAAGCTCAGGAAAAGCAAAGCAGACTGATCAACTCATCTTTTTCCGGGATTGTGAAAATATCAGACAAAGTCAATGAGGTCATCAATCAGACAAATCACCTTACACTTACACTGAACAGATTTAACACAACAACCCAAACCACGGAGGACTTAATTCTCTTTGGGGAGCTACTACTACCGCTAGAGAGAGGTATCCAGACTATTGAGACTGAAATAAACAGACTGACTGCACACTTAGTTGATGCTAGGCAGGGACGAGTTACCTCAGACATGCTCTCCTTTGACCAATTAAATTCAGCACTTCTTCTTGCAGTTAACGAATTTCAACTCAAACCTTTCTTTGACCATATAGAATACTACTATCCAATTCTTTCCACAACGCTTACACACGAAGCAATACTTGTGCATATCCCTTTTACCTCAGGAACAGCCTTTCATGCATGGGAACTCATTCCATTTCCATTACACACTGACACTTCCCTAGTGATGATGGACAAACAGCATGAATACATAGTTGTTTCAGAAGACTATCTCCTACTGGACACAGTACACCTTGACACACTCAAACAGTGCACTAACGTCTATCTAGACTTGTACATTTGCCCAGCTTACGTCTTCGCTTTCACGACTGTTAAAGACACACCATGTGAAATCAGTCTAATTCAGACCACACATAGCTATACAGTAAAGGAATGTAGTTATAAACCGTGTCCACTTAAACCGGTATATCATGCTCATCTGAAGGGTATACAGTACTTTTACTTCCCTAATCAGACTGGAGTAACATTAATCTGTTTAGATGAGGTTAAAAGGGTCAGAATTCAGGGGTACTATACAGTTCCAGACCATTGTGAACTTAGATCTAACACCCTTGCGACCTTACCAACTCGCCAACACCTAGCGTTTACGGCCAATATCTCGTCTAACTTACAAAAACTAACTAACATACCTTCTGTAAACTATTCAGCTATTCGTGTGAACTCAGATGAAATAAAACTCCTAACATTCATGAATAAAACTGCATTTTCAGACGCATTAGATATGTCACTCCCGTGGTACATGTCCAAAAGCACCCTTGCAAGTTTCATCTCTGTACCTACCTTCCTATGTTTTGTGTTCATATGTGTTGTTGTGTATTTTCTTCGTACCAAGACCAGGGTGGTTCCTCAGAAGCTACCCGCTGCGCAAATATGTAGACGTCCTACCCGAAGAGGTATATCAACTTAAGTCTTCAAGGTAACACTGCTCATTAGCTTTACACTAAAACATGGATAGGTACATAGCTAGGATTAACGGAGTATAACCAAAAGGTCCACCAAGAGGACTTGGTGTGGTAGTGGCCGAGCAATGTAACAGACACATGTACACTGACATACGTACACATGTATGTACACAATGCAAGGTGCCTACTTGGTTACTAACACCACCAACTACATAATACATACGTAACCAACACGTGTAAATAAAGGCTACTGGTTTTTGAGATAAATAAATAAATTATTATGTAGGATAATAATAACCATACTAATCCTGTATCTTTAGTTAAATTTAAATCTTAATTGTAATGCCAACCAATAAAGGGCAACTGTCACCTATCACGTGACAACGCCCCTGGCTGCCCAAGCGGCATAGAAGCACCTCAGATTGTAACCGCCATTCACGAAGTACAGACGTACTCTTACGAGGTCGCTATACCTGTAAATTTGGTACTCACTCTAACAGTGAATTAAAACACAAAAGCCAATCCTGTCTTTGTGTTTCCCACTTTTTAACACTAAGTATATCCACTGATTATCTGTTATCAGATCTCACAATACCGAAGAACATTCTACTAGAACAACAAAGACTAACTCCCAACAACGTGAGTAATAGACAACATAAATATTTTTATGTGGTTAACGAAACCGATACATATGGTAAAATTGCATCTCTGCACTGTGCTGTGATCGAAGGTTTGTTTACAATTCGTCGTTCATCTGGCATACCGAGAAGTCAACTCGGGCTATGATTGGCTCTAATTTCCCGAGAAGTCAACTCGGGCTATGATTGGCTCTAATTTCTCCTATGGCACGAAACCCGTCAAACTTGGGGAATATTGGGGACTCGTCTCACGCTCTCTGGCTGGCTGACCTGTCTGTATAGGACTTGGTCAATGACAAATACATTTTATAATACAACATCTTTATGTAATAATATAGAAATGTGGAATACACATTTCACAGTGGTGCTACGAATATGTTGCTACTTTTAGTTGATATTCCTCATAGTTCTAAGTTGGGTATGTAATGCAACAATTGTGTTTATAATACTTTATGAAGAAATAGAAGTGATATATATACTCGTTCCTTAATAAAAAATAAATGTTAAAACTATCATGAGCGGCAATATACCCATCACTGCCTACACCTGGAAAACGGTACATATGTGTCTCCAGGGAGGTAATTAACAGGGCAGGGGTGTATTTAAACTTCTGTCAAGTGTTCCCACTGTCTGTCCTGTTGGGCCAGCCAGCACAGGCATAAGGCCCAAGCAGAGTTAATATCCCCTGCAATAAAAAACAACAATGCTCCCACTCTTCATTTTCCATCTTGACTCTGACACGATGGCAGCTCAGCAAACAAGCTCCCACCTTCATAGTCAAGCCAAGGAAATTGTCTTCAGAATAAGCCAGTACTTTGTACAGGAGAAGGAGAATGGAGGAATGTTGGTGGATGTCAACAAGGCTATTTGCAGAACAGCCGCAGCAACAAACTTCAGCAAAAGGATAATCGAGACCATATGCATAAAGTGAAGAAATTAGAGTAGCCTATACTGAGGAGAAAGTAGAAATTAAGATTACAGGAAAAAAAGGAATGAGTGACGAAGAGGGAGGCGTCACCAGTTGGAGTCTGGGTATGGTGTATGGTTGGACCAGGAATAAAAGATTGTCCTGGGGCAGACTTGAGGTGAAGGTATGTCAGGTCACCCTTCTGTCAGTCACATCCGTAGTTTTAAAACATTTGAGGGCCCTTACTGGAGCTCTATGAACCCTCCAAATAATCCAGGCCACAAAACGCTTCAGTGTTTTGAATAGGGAATCTGTTGCCTGGAGTAGTTTGGAGGGTTCATAGAGCTCCAGTAAGGGACCTCAAATGTTTTAAAACTACGGGTGTTAGAGCTCAGAATTCGCGGCAACCCTGTGCACAGAGACAAGTCCCTCACGTACCCACCCAAACCACATTACAGAGCGGTGGGACTTATAGACGTGATCATTGCTATATAACAACACTAAAATCTGACGTAGTCCCACACCTCATTGCAAATCACGACCTTATAACTACCACCATATATATTTGCAAACCCAAAAAAAATTAGCCAATCGCACGTACAGTCGGCGGCAAAAGTCCTGTCGCCTCACTTGCTTGCTTCACCGAGGCACACAATGTTCATAGACTCGAGATTATTAGATATAGAAAACATGTGTATTATTCGAGTCTATGAACAATATACATCTCGGTGAAACAGGTGAGGCGACAGGACTTTTGCCGCCGACTGTACATTTCGTGAGCTCAACCACTATGTAAACATTTTCTTGATGAAGCACCTAACTTAAACAAATATACAACACAGATAATGTAAACAAACAAGTTAACACACTAACCACAGTCTTAATTAAACCATTGCCTTGATCGTTGTGCCCCCTTATAAGTCACTAAGGAAATACATAGACAACACGCCCCTTGGAGGACTGACGAAATACAGGAAGCCATAACCACCAAAAATAAAGCCCTTGCAACACTAAATAAAAAGAGACAAACTTAATACAACACTTCATAATCAATTCAGAGACCTAAAATGACGGACCAAACATTATAAATACAACAAAAAAGAATATTAACATAACGATTTCCTAAACTCGAAAAACAATACTGCATGTGGAAACTATCAGCAACAACCGCCCAAGTCGCCCTTCGCTATACGAAAATGTTCCACAATTTTTGTATTAATAGGCAAACCCCGTATTCCCAGGCTCTCCCCCAAGTTTGTATGGGGTATGAAAACTGGGCATATCTCGAAAACGGGGCATTTCCGAGAGAAACACCATTGAAGAAAATAGTCTTAGAATGGTCCTAATTAGTGGTAAAACATACTAATATATATGTTTTACTGAACCCAGGTTTACTGTAAAAATACCAAATATATTACTGTTCACCAGATACTGCGTTATATACTCGTTATATACTCGTTATATACTCGTTATAAGTCTCGTTCACTTATCCCAACAACATACCTGAAACAAGTAATTATAATCACTAATTGATTTAACTTTATGTTTATTTTATATCCACAATGGCTAACACATATTTATTATATTTTTAAAATAATCAAGAACACTTACGTTTGTATATTTTCATGTCCTGCCTCGTAACGCCAACCCAAGTTCGTACAACCTTACTATATAGTATAACAACTGGCCAGAATTATCAGATATACAGGTATACATTACATAGTTTAGGCAGCGGACTCCTATGGTAAGTGGAACCTTAATTAAGTGGGTTAAATACTCCTATAGTAGAATAAGTGGAGCCTTAACCTTATAGCTCGACTCCTATCGTAAGTGGAGTCTTCAGTCACTCTTCACGTATATCACTCGTGTCTATGCTTTCACTACACTTGTTTCTGCTTCCGTGGTTGTAAGAGAACTGCCGTCTTGCTATTCCAAAGAGCCAAGTTCCTTTTTGACTCCCGTAGGATCGAACCTTTTTAATAATATATTTCTGCTTCATATACTTTCTCGGTTATCAAATATTAATTTCTATGAAGCCTCGACCACCAACAAGCCTTCGAAATTTACCCATTACATACGGAAATAATTTATTGTATCAACTTTAGTTCGGGATCGTATTAAAACATTATTTACTCACTTAACTGTATATGCGAGTATATAAATTATTTAATATATGTATTTATTGTAGAGTACAATATAAATTATAACGCTAAAATATAAACTATTATAATATATTAAAAGAAATCCCTTCTCCAAATATTATTTAAATTTACTACATATTATAAATTAGATTCTGTGGGAAAATAATCCCACACTGCATCCACTTGGAAAATAATAAAGAACATAATTCTACCTCCGAAAGTAAAATCAAACTTTTGTTTGTCTTTCAACGAACAAGCTGAAGCTGAAAATTTCAATACATTCTTTGCGAATGTCAGAAAGATAAAACAATGAATGGCCTTCAGACCAGACACCTTAAGTCCGACATATACAAGTGAAAGTAATTCAAATACTACTGAACATTCCCTACAGTTCCGACCACAACCAGTTGATGTAAACACAACCACTTTAATAATAAAACATCTTAATTAATAATACAAGTTCATTTAGCAGTGACAATATAGCTCTTCGTTACATTAAATACTCACTATTTATTATTATTTATTATCTAACATTTATTATTAACACTTCAATCGTCACCGGAAACTTTCCTATAATATAATAAAATATATAATATATGAAATATATAATAATATGGACAAAAAATACATATCCCTCCTAAACCTGTGGAGGAGACTGTACATATAGGTATTACCTATATAATGTGTGTGTATGAATATGTGTGTCTATATATATATATATATATATATATATATATATATATATATATATATATATATATATATATATATATATATATATATATATATATATATATATATGTGTGTGTGTGTGTGTGTGTGTGTGTGTGTGAGTGTTTGAGTGTGTCACGAGCCGTCATGGCGAGAGGTTTTGTCTGAATGAGCTGGATTGTTCACCCCCGTAGAGAGATACTGATTATAATTATTATCCTTTGGATATTAAGCAACAAATAACGGAGCTGAGACAATTAATTTTCTGTCTTCAGCTTTACCTGTATTCTTTTCACCCCTCATGCTGGCAGTCTCCCTCTTTATCACCTCTTCTCGCCGTAAAATAAATAAATTTCTACCTATATTTTTCAAGTAACTGGCAACCTCACACAACCTCCTCTCACCTGTCTTCTCTCTCTCTCACGTCCCCTTCCTTCCTTGCCTTCTGTAGTATTTTTTATCTTTTGTTTCTCATATTTTTAACCTTCTCATTCGTTCTTTGAAAGTTTTAATGACATAAGCTTTTCTCTCTTATCACCCATAACCAAATTATTAAGTAAAAATTTACCGATAATCCACTGTTTTTATTAAACCTGGAGAATCAAAGGTGACAAACATATATATTCTCTTTGTCGGGAGAATAATATGTAACAGTTCTGGCTCTCAAAATACATTGGTTTGCTAGATTGCCAACATTAATAATTAAGTCTTGTGGGTGATAATTAGACGTAATATATAGGCCACATCTAAATTCATAATTTTAAACACTAAGAATAATGGAAGACAAATATGTAATGCTTTATAGAAATGGAACTGTAATTTGTATTTCTGTATATTGTATTTTACTTTAATGTTGTCACTATTAAGAGTTTTATTATATAAATATTGTGGAATACAAGGTGCAATAATATCTTTATAAAGTTAGTATTAAAAGTAATAGCAAGATGCTGATGGTAGTCTTCTATTGAATTAATCCTTTATATTATTGTGTGCACATAAATACTCGTCATTAGAAATGTGTAGGGTTATGAAGGCTGACGTCTCATAGGTTGTCACCACTGATTATCATATGTTTCACAAATAGTAACTAGCTTTATTCTGCTTTGTCTACGTGTTAATGATTTCCTTGTTATGGGCAGAATTTTACTTGTAATCCAATAATACACTATATGTAACGTAGAACAAGTTATTTCCCCCCCCGTGTGTTAGGTTGGTAAGCCTGCGAAAGCTACAAGATGTGGGATTGGTGTGTGTGTGTGTGTGTGTGTGTAAAGGGAACTGTGGTTCACATGACTCGAACCCTCACTTCACCAGAAATAAGCCTATATTCTGCAGGAGAGATTCGATTGTCTCATTCCGTTCCACAGAATATTATTCTTTTCACATATAATACATGGATAATTGTGGTTCTCATAATTTTGTTTAATATATTCATTATTGTTGAAACACATTTACCATTGAGTATAGCCATTTCATTACATATGTCCAAGTTTTATAGTCACCCATCCTATCTGATGTCATTACAGTTCTGCTGATATCGAACAATACTTAATTAGCCTACAGATGAGAGTAGAAAATAATAATATTATGATGACAATGATAAGATTCAATACTTAATTATATATAGGTTTGTTAATGTGAACTCCATCTCCATTAGTTCCTTCGCCCAAAGTCAACCATAAATCTTCAAGAAAACGTCTCTACAGTCACGGTTATTGGCGTCTCTCTTGTTCTCTCTTCCTCCACCCCCGTAGGGGGGTATTGCCTATATTAATTAATGTGGGCAATACTTACAGGGTTTTGGCGCCCCTTCGGCCCCAGCCATTAGCTTTCAGTTCTTCAACTGTCCCTCTTTTCTTTTCATTTCCTTACTGCTTGCTGTCACACCTCTCTATCACCTTTTTCTGGCGCTATAGGACCTCGATGTTGCGGCGCCTAATATCCATCAATCCATCAATCTCTTCCTCCACCAGCCCCTCCATACCCCCCCCCCCCTTCTTTCTCTCTCATTTCATATATATATATATATATATATATATATATATATATATATATATATATATATATATATATATATATATATATATATATATATATATATATATATATATATATATTCTACATAACTATTATCATATCCTTTTGCTTGCATAAATTTGAAGGACAATGGGTGATGAGGGAGAATGGCCTATGTCATTAAAACTTTCGAAGAACGAATGAGAAGGTTAAAAATATGAGAAACAAAAGATAAAAAATACTACAGAAGGCAAGGAAGGAAGGGGACGTGAGAGAGAGAGAAGACAGGTGAGAGGAGGTTGTGTGAGGTTGCCAGTTACTTGAAAAATATAGGTAGAAATTTATTTATTTTACGGCGAGAAGAGGTGATAAAGAGGGAGACTGCCAGCATGAGGGGTGAAAAGAATACAGGTAAAGCTGAAGACAGAAAATTAATTGTCTCAGCTCCGTTATTTGTTGCTTAATATCCAAAGGATAATAATTATAATCAGTATCTCTCTACGGGGGTGAACAATAGACAGTGTCTTTATTTAATAGATCGATCAAATGCAATATAATGAAGCACATATTCTAAATGTTTTTAATATCTTTTCAACTACTCACCCTTATCTGTCCTATACACGACCGATGCCCTATCCATATGGCGAGGAAAGTTCAAGAATGGTTTACTGCTCATGATTATTTGCAGGTGATAGATTTGTCTATTTAAGACTGCGATATGAACCCTATAGAAAATGTATGAGGTTCTATCGTTAACACGTGGGAGCCAGAACGACAGAGAACCACAGCAGATTTGTTACGTCACACCAGAACACAGTGGGAGATTTTTCGGGGAAAACCATATATATTATACAGTGAGGAGGCATGGTGCCTCAATGCCCGAGCGACTGCAGGCTGTCATTGAGAAGGAGGGTGGTTGAACACGATACTAGCAACAAATTGATGAGTAATAAAATGAAATATGTAATCTACAGTATTTCAAGCCTTAATATCTTCATAGAAGTGTATATGAATAGTGTATATACTGTATATCATCGTGGCTAAGGGTCTAAAGCAATACATATATCGGTGCTTATAATAATAATAAGAAAACAAAACAAACATTACACATGCTTAATGCAAACGTGAGGTCGAAGTATAAACTTCAGGTTATAATAAGTTAACAGTTATTATAATTGTGGTTATTATAATTACAGTGTGGTGCCTACAGACCCAGTTGGATTATGGGTTTGAATGCTTCGTGACGAGGACTTGTGGAGATGTAAACAATAACCAATAAATGTCTGATTTCAATTTTTCCCTGTTTTAATTAGTAATAATGTAACGCTGCTATTTTTATCCCCCTTACTTTACCGGAGGAGGACAAAAAAAACACGGCCTTTTACAATAAAAAAAAATGACACACCAGTGTATGATAATCTATCCTATACTTGATCAACCCGGTCTGGAAAAAAAAAAGGACTGAGGACTGAACTTGCCTTGCGAATACCATGAAAAAAATCATACAAAGGCAAGTCCAGTTCCTAGTCAGTATCGCTGCCACCACCAGACCACAGGTTGACCGCAGGAACCAAGTTATCACACACTGGGTGGGTAACGTAGCTTAAACCCCAGGCACGTGTGTAAGCAACCCAGAATTACTCTAACGGGGGTTCGATCAATGTCTTAAATCAAGTCAAAAATGCCTAAGTAGGGACACAGTCTATTAGTATGTGTACGGTAACGGAAAACTCAACTACTTATTATTTAATTTATTAACATTCATTTTATAAAAAAAAAATATATATATATACTCCCTAACCTTCAATCCCCCCTCCCTGAATCCTACTCCCGCTGTCCCTAGAACTGGAATAATTCCGAGTTTCGCTAGGGAACAGCACTAAACAAACAGATAATAATAAAAAAAATTATATCCCCATATACATACAATAGTTATATAAAAAAAAACATACATATATATAATAGCATATAAAAAAAAATATGGCCGAAACAGTTGTGATAGTCTAAACTTTAAATTATGCTAGCAAATCTTAAGTATTTATATTATTTATAGTACACCAGTATTATTATGGCTATGCCTTGCCGGAATGTGCTTTATGGCTTTACCCAATGGAAGACGACACGAGACTCATTAAAATCACTATCAAATGTATAATAAATATTTACCTCAATATTAACACGTGAAGTCACTTTGTAGCAGCTGTTTTAATAGTTACCTTTACCCAATGGAAGACGACACGAGACTGACGGTGAATCCTTGCCACAATTCATTCTCGCCTCTCTCCCCCCTAATCTAGGCTCCTACACGGACCCAAACTAGTTCCTCCTGCTACATTTTTCTATTATATTAAGTGTTCCTTCCCCCCTGATACATTCCTTTAGTTACATTAATGATTATTTAACATCCCTTAATACTCCAACCCATTATCTCTTTCCCAATCACATAGCATATAATTATTCCTGATATTGGTTACAAATATTGTTCCGCCAACGAAAACATCTCGTCCCTCTCTCGGGACTTCATCCCTCACTCAACTAATTTTCTAAGTAAGTTACCAGAAATAAATGCAGGTATTTTATGGAGAGTGAAGTTAGTAATTATACATTAAAAAAAACATCCTAAATAACATACATAATAAAATGGGGGTGTTACACACGTCCCCTCTTCCTTAGCTGGAACTTACAGTGAAAATTAATTTATATTTCCCTAACTCAATTCCCCTCCCCCTAATCTTAACATACACACCATTTGTCACTATCGCTATACCTTACTAAACAACATAAGACATTATTCACCCTAACGTGTTAGTCAGTGTTGATAAACTGCCAACTTTACTTACAGTCCTTAGACTGCCTTTCTTCCCCGCAGGAAAGAACTTCTCTACCTAACATTACACAATACACATAATACATAATAGATATCAGTGACACCTCGTCCCAGTCAGACTCCTCTGTCAAGTCCATAACCCCGGGAGAACTTCAATAAGGTTCTACCGTCACTAAACTCATCCGCGATTGTCCCTAACAAGATCTGAGTATTCTTACATTCAGTTCAATCATTCCTATTTTCATTCACTTCTCCATTCAAACCTCAGATCCCGCACGGTATGACAACCCGGAATGCAGTAAGTGATACAGGGGCCTTGACAAATGTTCTGACTGTATTCTGGAAGAGCCCAATGGAAATGTAGGGTGTACACTCCCCACCATCCTTCTCTTCCCATTAAAACTAAGTGTCCTCCAACACCCACAATAAAAAAAAATTACAACTATGAGCCGAGTTCCTAGCTCGTACATTAATGTTGCCCCGTGTTGACTTCAGGTTATAGTAAAACATGACATTATCCAACGTAACTTTCCCACTTTTACCCTATTTTCTATTAATTTTTCATTCACTGTTTTTCTAAATTGGTTTTTACCTCAATTTACATTTCCTCCAGAAATCTTCTTGGAGGACGTCGATGACGTGGAGGAAGTACAATATCCTCATCATCATCATCTGGTTCATTATTTTCAATTAATTCCCCTAATTGTACTATAATATCACTGTGGCTCACATAGGGCTTAATCTTTTCTGCAGCCCTCTGGATGTTTTTCCCTGTAAATGGGTCCTCTAAAATATATATCAAACCATCTCTTATTATTTCTGCCACCTTGTATGGTCCTTTCCATTTTTGGTTCAATTTGGCACAGGTACCCGGTATTATTGTTTCTTGTTTTACCCACACTAATGTTCCTAGTTCTACTTTTTCATTTTTTCTATGCCTATTGGCAAATGTCCGATACCTCCTGAGAGATACAGTACTGGCTTCTTGTATTAGCCTCTTTAGTCTCCCAGCGTCGTTGTGGTCAGACGTGATGGTCGGTAGTGGTGCTGTGATGTTGCGTGGTGGATGCCTTCCGAAGAATGCGACATACGGCGTCACCCTGGTACTGCTGTGGACGGCTGCATTCATCACTTTTTGACACTCGGCCAGCAGGTTAGGCCAACGTTGTGGATAGCCCTCGCACAACTGGGCCAACACCGTCTTCAGGGTCCGGTGCATCCTCTCAATCATCCCGTTAGCCTGTGGATGATACGGCGTGGAGAAAAGCAGCTCCACCCCATGCTGGTCTGCCCAGGTCCGCATCTCGTGGCCAGTAAACTCCTTGGCGTTGTCACACAGCACCGATCTAGGTCCGCCAAAGTCTGTAACAAACTGGGTGAGCCTAGCAACAATTCCCTTGGCATGCTTACTTTTTAGTGGGTAAAACTTGGTGTACCTTGAAAAATGGTCTATGATGGTTAGAATATATCTGTTTCCATCTGCTCCAGAAGTCATATCAGTGAGGTCTATGGCAATTCTTTCTAAGGGTTCTATTATGGGTGGTAATTCTTTATATTGTTGGGAAAGACCCTTAGTGTATTTGAATTGCTGGCAATTAAGGCATTTCTTTATATATGTCATCACATCAGATCTTAATGTTGGCCAATAATACAATTCTTCAGCTTTCTTAATAGTTTTGAATTGTCCAAAGTGTCCTGATTGATCATGAGCTAATTCTAAGGCCGTTTTAATTAATGTCTTAGGGACTACTACAGTGTAAAAATAGCTGTCATCTACATAAGTTTTTACAAAATATAATATACCCTCATTCAGCTCGAATTGGTCTAAAGTGGCACGGGCTATTTTTCGCCTGGGCACTTGACCTCCCTCAAAATATTCAATTAATTCTCTCCATGTGTCATCCTGTCTTTGAGCTTGCTTAAATGTTTCCTGAGTTAACCCCAACCATGTAAATACTGGTGGTCGTGAGATTACCCGCACTGGCCTAGATAGTTGGTCAGCCACGACATTATCCTTTCCTTTCATATATTTAATTTGATAATTGTATTCCCTCATTTCTAGCATCCATCTTGTAACCCTCGGTGACTTAGTTCTACGTCTAAAAATACTGGTTAGTGGCTGATGGTCTGTTTGAATTGTGAATGTTGTTCCCCACAAATAATGATGATAATGGCGACAAGCCAAGACCACTGCCATTGCCTCTTTGTCGGTGACACTATACCTCTTCTCACATGCATTAAGTTTTTTCGAGAAGTAACCCAATGGTCGGACTGTCTCATCTACTTGTACTTGATGCAAAACCCCTCCTACATACTCCTCACTAGCGTCTGTGACTAGCACTAGTGGTAACTCGGGTTGGTATTTGACTAGGATTGGAGGTGTAATTAATTTCTCCTTTAATTTCTCAAAGGCTTCTTGACATTTTTCATCCCATTTGAACACAGTGCTAGCTCTTGTAAGGTTTGTTAATGGTGTGGCAATTTTGGAAAAGTTTGGCACAAAGCTACGGTAGAATCCACACATACCGATGAAACGCCTCACTTCTTTTACATTTTTGGGTGGTACTTGCTTACTTATTGCCTCCAAATTTTTAGGATCTGGCAAACTACCATTCTTGGATACCTTATGTCCCAGAAACTTTACTTCTTTTTTCACAAAATCACACTTAGATAGATTTAATTTTACCCCTTGTTCACTGAATAATTGAAATAGTCTTTTAAGGCGCTGCATTAAGTTAGAAAAATCATCAGCCCATATGATCACATCATCCAAGTAATTTTTCACCCATCCTTCACGTAACAAAGGCGATAATAACTGAGCCATTTTCCTTGAAAATATGGCTGGTGCACAACTTAAACCAAAAGGTAGCCTTCGAAACCGGTACAATGATACTCCATCTGTGAAAGTGGTTAAGTTCCGACTTTTTTCATTCAGCTCTATCTGAAAGTATGCATCTTTCAAATCTAAGGTTATATAAAATTGATGTCCTGCTGCATGTCCTACTAAATCATCTAACCTAGGTAATGGAAACACATCTACCGTTAAATGCTGATTAACCCGTCTGAAGTCTAGACACATTCTTTTGGTTCCATCTGGTTTATTTACTAACACTATTGGTGACAACCATGCTGCACTAGAGGGTTCGATCACTCCTCTTTCTTCCATTTCACTTAACATCTTACCAATGGTTTCCTTTGCATGTTCGGGATAACGATACATCGGGGACCTACATGGGTTCGGATTTGCGACCTCTATGTTGGCGGGTTCTCCTTCAATTTTCCCCAATTCTTTATCCCCTAGCATAAACAACTTATCATGTGTTAGGACCACCTGTGTTAGCTGTCTTCTCTGTTCATCATCCAGATGTTTCCAATTCTGTTGGTTAATTAAGAGTTGTAATCTTTCCTGTCTAGTCCCTTGTTCCGTTACTGTATCCTGATGTGGCATCAATTCATTCTTTATGGTTATCATATTTATTGGGACCTTAAGCTCTACATTTATTAAAGAGTCATCCTCAATAAGGGCTACTATGGTATTTCTCTTTATCATTTTAGATATTTTGGTGGTGTTATCTAGGGTAATGGGAATAGTTCCTTCCGCATCTACCGTTACTAACAGGGGAGTAGTTTGTGATGAACTATTTCTATGGGGCCTAATCAGTAGGGTGGTACCGGGTGTCTCACTCACTTCCACACGTATGACCTTGGCTTGGTGTGGTTCCATATTTACGTTACTCTTCACATGCACTTTCCGTCTACTACTATCCATAATTTGAGCTTTGGTATGATCCCTTATTTGTTGAATGGTTCGTCGTCATAACTGTATATGATTCACCTGATATGGTGCACCTCCCCAAATCATTTCCTTATCCTTACAATTCCAAGTCAAGTTTGCCTTACTAATTATCTCACAACCCAACAAAATTTCTCTATCCAAATATAAATCTGGTACTACCGTTACCCACTGACTACATACTCCTTGATCTCCTACATTAACTTCTATTTTCACCATACCCAACACTTTAAGCAGCTTTCCCGTAATTCCTACAGGATTAGTTCTACCCTTGGTCGTATCTATCTGTAACCCTAGTCGCTTAACTGCACTTCTTTTTATCAAGGTTATGACACTACCTGTGTCAATAATAGCTGCACACACCTTTCCATTCACTATAATATTTATCACTGGTGATAATTCCCCCTTTGGTTTTGTTAGGTTCCTGGCTTGATGGTAATAATTAGTATAACCTGTATTATTATTAAGACCTGGCCTATACTGAACCTTCCCAGGACAGGCAGGACTAGTGCTCCAACAACCAGCACGTAAACAATTAAAACATTTTCCCTTCTCGGGTTTACTCCAGCAATTTCGCAAGTCATGCGTGGTCGTTTTACAGTAAGAACAATACCTAGAAGTTTGAGGTTTATTTTCATATGACATCTTTTCCACCTTCGATGCTAATTTTTCTACCATTTTTGTTAAACTATATATTTCACTTTCTTCCTTACTTTCTACTTTAGTTTTGTTATTTTCCTCAGCCATTTGTATGTCTACCCCTGACAACATATTCGCTGGTTCAAGTCTCTGTATCAATAATAATCTTTCGTGTTCCACTCTTACCAGGAAATCTTTTAGGGGAATTTGATCATCCACAAAAGATTCCAATCTTTCCCTACTGATTCTCGGGAAACCTTGTAGCAACTTCCTTTTAATTATTCTGTCCCTTGAGGGTAGATGTTGCTCTTGAAACTGTCCCTGTATTGCTGCATAGTGACACTTGTATTGGTGGGCAAATGTTTGTGGGTTTTCATTCCACACATACTTAAATTCATCACCCTGACGCCATGCCTGGTCGAAGTTTAACTCAACCCTAAATTCTCTCGTGAAATATTCCCTTAACTCCCACCATGTTAATATCTCCCCCCGTTTCTGGGCCGTGTGTATTAAAACAGCCAGCTCCTTATCTACTCGAGACTTTGCTACTTCTACCCTAGTGCATGAATCTTCTGTGCACCTTTCCACTGCTTCAAAGAACATTTGTAGCCTAGCCGAGGAATCTAAACTCTGCAATGTATCTAACTCGAGTTTTGGAATCTCTCGGGGTTTAACCAAGTTTGTATTAACCCTTTCTGCAGGGTTTGTTACATTAGGATTATAGGTGACATTTGATAATGGAGGTTGTAATACTGGGTTTGCATTTGTGCCAAATGTTACGGGTGGTTGATAACTGTGCGTGGCAGGCAGGGAAAATTGAGTATCTATTCGAGAAGGTATAGTGGACCACTGTGAACGTGAAGCTGGTTCGGGTCTCCTCAATAATGGTGAGGATGGAGGTGTAACTTCCCTCTCCCCGACACGAACAAACTGCGTCTCTCCCGACCTTTCCAACTTACTCACACGCTTCGTTAAGTTACCAACTTGCTCCCCTATGTTTTTCAACTGATCTAAGTCTTGTACCTTCATCGCAATCTTAGTCATTTGTTCGGTTATTAGTCTCAATTCCCGCATTTCGAATCTTACCTCCCTATCTGAATCCGTATCGTTAACTACCACTTCACTCATTTCTGACGCTTCCGCCATGACTTTCGCTCTCACGCCACTGCGTGTTAGCATTCTAATCGTTATATCCTGTATTTTCCCTTACCCCTCTTACTTTAATTTACTACCTGAGCTCCGTTAACCGTCAGTTCTCGAGGAACTTGACTGTATCCTACTATTCCTACCTTAAACATCAGACCCAATTCCACGGATCTCCGTTAAAGCAATTTCTCTGGGTCTGATATATCCCACTTAAGCTACCACCAATGTAACGCTGCTATTTTTATCCCCCTTACTTTACCGGAGGAGGACAAAAAAAACACGGCCTTTTACAATAAAAAAAAATGACACACCAGTGTATGATAATCTATCCTATACTTGATCAACCCGGTCTGGAAAAAAAAAAGGACTGAGGACTGAACTTGCCTTGCGAATACCATGAAAAAAATCATACAAAGGCAAGTCCAGTTCCTAGTCAGTATCGCTGCCACCACCAGACCACAGGTTGACCGCAGGAACCAAGTTATCACACACTGGGTGGGTAACGTAGCTTAAACCCCAGGCACGTGTGTAAGCAACCCAGAATTACTCTAACGGGGGTTCGATCAATGTCTTAAATCAAGTCAAAAATGCCTAAGTAGGGACACAGTCTATTAGTATGTGTACGGTAACGGAAAACTCAACTACTTATTATTTAATTTATTAACATTCATTTTATAAAAAAAAAATATATATATATACTCCCTAACCTTCAATCCCCCCTCCCTGAATCCTACTCCCGCTGTCCCTAGAACTGGAATAATTCCGAGTTTCGCTAGGGAACAGCACTAAACAAACAGATAATAATAAAAAAAATTATATCCCCATATACATACAATAGTTATATAAAAAAAAACATACATATATATAATAGCATATAAAAAAAAATATGGCCGAAACAGTTGTGATAGTCTAAACTTTAAATTATGCTAGCAAATCTTAAGTATTTATATTATTTATAGTACACCAGTATTATTATGGCTATGCCTTGCCGGAATGTGCTTTATGGCTTTACCCAATGGAAGACGACACGAGACTCATTAAAATCACTATCAAATGTATAATAAATATTTACCTCAATATTAACACGTGAAGTCACTTTGTAGCAGCTGTTTTAATAGTTACCTTTACCCAATGGAAGACGACACGAGACTGACGGTGAATCCTTGCCACAATTCATTCTCGCCTCTCTCCCCCCTAATCTAGGCTCCTACACGGACCCAAACTAGTTCCTCCTGCTACATTTTTCTATTATATTAAGTGTTCCTTCCCCCCTGATACATTCCTTTAGTTACATTAATGATTATTTAACATCCCTTAATACTCCAACCCATTATCTCTTTCCCAATCACATAGCATATAATTATTCCTGATATTGGTTACAAATATTGTTCCGCCAACGAAAACATCTCGTCCCTCTCTCGGGACTTCATCCCTCACTCAACTAATTTTCTAAGTAAGTTACCAGAAATAAATGCAGGTATTTTATGGAGAGTGAAGTTAGTAATTATACATTAAAAAAAACATCCTAAATAACATACATAATAAAATGGGGGTGTTACAATAACAATAGTTGTGACACAATATCCTCTAAATCTTGTGATTGGTTCACTATACTGGGCGTCTGAATGGCTGGCCTAGATGTTGACCTCAGATAAATAAATAAAGGTAATAAATATATTCGTCATATATAACGGATTGTATTTGCATACCAAATATCACTTTTATTTCTATTGTGGTCTTGTTTGCGCATTAACAGATTATGCAGCAACACACAGAATGATGGTAGTGGTGGTAAGATGGAGAGTAAGGAATGTTGGGATGGAGGGAGAGGAAACAGTGAATTGAATAAGGGAGGACGGGGTGAGGAAGAACAGATGGAGTAGTTATTAGGTAATTAACATCTTACACTATAACTATTATCCTTTGGTAACCAGTTACACAATAGACGTTTCTTAGAAAATGTCATGAATGATACAGGATAAAAATAAAGGATTTACTTGAAATGTAACTTAACAATGAGTAGGTGGTGCATCGCTTGATATATTAGTCATAAAAAACTGGTGTCGTGTTAATTATATTAGGTAAAATCTGGATTCATTTCAAATAATAAAGAATATCCCATGGAATGCAGCATCAGAGTTGGATTTAGATTACAGAAGAAAACATTTGGCTACTTGATCCAATAATTCTCTCCATCTCGATCACTGGTGAAGTTTTACCCCTCTCCCCAACCCAACCCCTCCTCTCCTACCACCTTCAAGTGAGTGGTTCACATCCATGATCACAAGTGGTTCGGGATTCAAATTTCTGGATGGCTCAACATTGGTAACGCTACCCCCCCTATATAACTCCGCCCACATTTCTCCCCTCCCCCCTCCACCTGTCAGTGATACCATATCCGTTGAGGCCCACACCAAGGCAAGGGTGGAAGAAGTGTGGACCATTGATCAGTCCGGAGCTGTACATCAGAAGACAGGTAAAGGTTTTTACTTTGTTATCCTGTTACATTAACTCTTGTAGCGTGAGTGGTTTACACGCAATTGGCCGCTAAATGTGTTGTTTACATAATGAGCGCAAGTGCTCGAAAAAGCCTGTAATACAGAGATGACACGCGCCAGAAGATTAATGATTAATGAATGACGTTAAAGGGGAAGGGAAATCCACGTAGAGTATAGCACAAGTGTATTCACAGATCCTGTCAGAGTACCCCTCTGTACAACAGACTAATTGAAATGCTCAAAGTGTATTCATCTGCCTGTTGAGAGTTTTTGAACATTCTTGTGATGGTTAAGGTTATCCATCACTGTCTGGTCAAGGACTATTGGCCGTAACTATATTGCTTTACACAAGGTCTTTGTATATTGATTGCACTGCAAAGAACACCTACGAAACTCTATGTGGTTCTTCCATCATATTTCACCCTCATACATTGACACATCATGCAGTATTTATGAAATATACTGTAACAGCCAAACAACATACAGTACAATTTGACATGCTACTATGAAGACTATGTTGATTAGAATTATCCAAGGAACTAGTCCTACAAGTTAATACATGCAATACTGTTATACCCTGCATACATGACCCATTTCATTATCCTATTATATAGGACAAATTTTCAATATGTGTGTGTGTGTGTGTGTGTAAGTAAGGGATGAATCAGAGGTTAGAGGGGGATAGAGTGATGGTGTGGATTGGGAAGTAGCTGAATGTGGATGATGAAGAAGGGGTTAGAGAATTTGTAATGTACATATGTTAGTACTGAAGATGTGATTGTTTGGGGTAGGTAAGATGTCAAAATGGGATTAAAAAGGATAAGTTTGTAAAGCTTTGTTTATACATACGTGAATAAGTTCCCAAAGCCGTCACGAACAAGCGAACTGTCAAAAATTGGGAACCTGGAATCCGATTATCATATATTTTATTTGTTGTGATGACCTTCCACGGGTGGCATTATTCCACTTTGTATACTGGCTCGTCATCTCAGCTCCCAGGCAGCCAATCAGCTCCCTGATCACATAGCCAGTGTTATGACGTCATGGAGTGGTGCCAAGTAACATATATATATATATATATATATATATATATATATATATATATATATATATATATATATATATATATATATTAAATATTTATATTTGTTCCTCTTTATTGCTGCCAATATAATTGCCAATAAAAATAACTGTGCATGAAATAAAACGTTATAAAATCGTGTTTTATGTTTCTTTCTCAAATGGCACACGTCTTTACAACAATTGCGATTAGGTTTGCCATGTAGGCTAATAATAGTCATTTTCTAATACAGTAACACTTAATTAATTTACGGTTTCTCGTGGAACCCCTGGTGATGGTCGGAGGAACACACTCATCTCGACTGTTATACCCTAATGTTCATTATAGGCTGTGTATTTATTTTCTACATTCATTTATTATATCATCTTTCATTATAATTATATTGAATGGATTATGATATTTTAGGTTAAAAACACCAGCCACTCTGGAAATGAGCAAATTTCATGAATTGTTCCATATACTCTTAGGAACAGTAAATTTCTTTGGCGTCTTGATATCATGTCAGGCTGTTTGATATATCTGTATTCCCTCTAAAACTGCTGGTCTAATTTCAATAAAACTTTGAAAACATGTTTTTTATGTTCTTGGCGTTTTGATATCAAAAGTCATTAAAACAGTTTTATTATGATTACCACCTGCAAGTATAATACCCGACGTTGTCCGGGTGAAGATCCTACATTTGGTTTTGTCACTAAATTTGCTCTAATTATTTTATGTAAACTTATTAGGAGGGTGGGAGGAGTCCATTATCCGGTGTGGTTGCTGGTCCCCCAGAGAAGCAATGCCAGCTTTACAACCACAAAAGTTATCCATGATGCAACTACAGCAGAAGGTGGCATTGTAACAGCCACGATTAAATAGCAAGGCCCAAGTCGCGAATTGAGCTGTAAGGGTACTGGGATCGAACCCAATTCCCATTGATCATTTAAAAAAAAAAAAATCATTGTCCTTAGATTTAGTGTTAAATTTAGGTGTTCAACATTTTGTGGTTTGAATTCATTCCTAAACTGGGCATGCAAGCCAGGCCTGCCTGCATCCTTGATGCTTGAGACCATAGAGTCTATGTTAAAAAATCCCTAAATCTTTGGTTGTTTTAAGCTGATAATTTAAGAAACACATATTCACCAAAAACAAAATTAGACTGAGGATATTCCCGGTCAGAATGGTGTATCATTTGTCAACAAGAAAATAAAAAAAAATTGTACAGGGGATTCGAACCTGGGATCTTTCGGTTAAGGCCAAATAACAGACTTCGTCTTGGGCTGCAGGGGTTGGACCCCCCCCCCCCCCATTGGTCATTAAAAAAAATGTAGGCCGAGGACGTTTCCCAGGCTTCACCGATCAAAATAGCGTATTACTTTTTACTGCAGGTCAAATGATGTGGCTGTGCATAGCAGCTAAACAGACAGACAGATAGACACACACACACAGACAGACGGAGTGTTTTATATATATACTACCAGCGATACCCGACGTTGTCCGGGTGAAGATCCTACATGTGGTTTTGTCAATAAATTTCCCAGCCAGCCGCAGCTGCCGACCTCACCAGAAAAACTGACTGTCTGCGATCACCCATTACTGATTGCATTAGTGTCCAGCTCACAGTCTATTTATGAGGCTGTTTTAAGTGCGAATATAAATAGGCGGTTTTGCCGGTTTCAGCAACACCTGGCAGGCTGGCCGAGTAGCGAATTGGTAACAGCCTTCGACTTGGGCTACAGGGGTACACATTAATGTCTCTTTGACACACACACACAGTCTCTCTCACACACACACAATATCTCTCTCTCTCTCTCTCACACACACACATACACACAGTCTCTCTATCTCACACACGCACACATTAATCTTTCTCACACACAAACATTTAATCTCTCTGACACACACACAGTCACTCTTTCACATACACACAGTCTCTCTCTCTCTCTCTCTCTCTCTCTCTCTCTCTTATATACACACACTGTCTCTCTTTCTCACACACAATCTCTCTCTCTCTCTCATTTTTACAAACACACACACACTGTCTCCCCTTCATATGCACACAATCTCTCTTTCACAAACACATATTAATCTCTTTCTTACACACAGTCTCTCTCTCTCTCTCTCTCTCTCTCTCTCTCTCTCTCTCTCTCTCTCTCTCTCTCTCTCTCTCTCACACACAAAGTCTCTTTTTGTTTTTACGTTTTGGTATAGCTGTTCATGGCTGAGCTAAATAGCATAAAAAACAGCCCACTGTATACTACTGTGCGGCTTAAAGTGCCACTTTTCCTCGTGGCACTATCTTAAAAGCCGCTTTTGAATGTTTATAATTATTATTATGTGTTTCATGAGCGTTGGTAATGTTCCTCGCCACCTGTGAGCAGCCACCTTCACTAGTTGAGTTGACAGGTTTTGAATGGAGGGAGCTGCTGCAGTGAACACATGATTGAAAAGATGACTGAATTGTTTAACAAAGTGTGGGAAGAAGAGAGAGTACCCAAGAGATGGAATGAATGTAGAGTGACGTTGCTGCATAAGGGAGGCTGTAAGAGTAAGAATGAGCTTAGAAACTACACACCAATAGCCCTACTGAACACACTGGGAAAGATTTTCAGTGCAGTGTTGAATGAAAGATTGTGCAGATGGATTGAGAGATTCAGAGTGCTGGGTGAAGAGCAACATGGTTTCCGTAAAGATAGAAGAGCAGAAGATAATATGTTTGTGGTGAATGAATTGATTGAAAGAAAGAAAAAGGATGGATGTAAGCTATACCTATGTTTCTTAGATTATAGAGAAAGCTTATGACAGGGTTGATAGGAAGATGCTATGTAGAGTCTTAGAAAAGATAGGTGTTAGTGATAAATTAGTAAATATTGTGAGAAGTATGTATGAGAACACAAGAGAAATGTACAGGCTGGGAGATCTAGAAACAGAATGGGTAAGAAGTGAGAGAGGAGTTAGGCAAGAATGTATACTTTCTCCAACCCTATTTAGCTTATACACAGAAGAACTAGCTATGAGAACAAGAGGAATGAATGCAGGAGTAAGGGTTGGAGATGACAAGATATTACTGTATGTTACTGTATGCAGATGATGTGATAGTTATGAGTGAAACTGCAGAGGAACTGCAAAGGATTTTGGATGTTGTAGGTGGGTACGGGAGAGATTTTGGTGTGAAATTTAGTAATGAGAAAAGCCAAGTAATGATTGTGAATAGAACAGATGATGAGAGAGAGCATACATGGAGAGTGGGAGAGAATGTTCTGAAACAGACTGATGAATATAAGTACTTAGGGGTATGGCTGAGTCCAAGTGGAAGTGAAAAGACAGAGAATGAAAAGATTAGCATGACGAACCAATGGGTTGGACGACTGGCAAGTGTAGCGAGGCGAGGCTGAGAGCAAGCAAGTATAATGTGGTGAGAGAAGTATGGAAGAGTGTGGCTGTCCCGAGCATTATGTATGGCATGGAAGGAGAGTGTAAGAAGGCTGAGAGCAAGCAAGTATAATGTGGTGAGAGAAGTATGGAAGAGTGTGGCTGTCCCGAGCATTATGTATGGTATGGAAGTTAATGCATGGAAGGAGAGTGTAAGAAGGCTGAGAGCAAGCAAGTATGATGTGGTGAGAGAAGTATGGAAGAGTGTGGCTGTCCCGAGCATTATGTATGGCATTATGGAAGGAGAGTGAGATAGACAAGTTAGAGGTGGGACAGAACCGAGTAGTGAGAATGGCACTGAATGCACCAAGGTATGCAGCGACAGCAGCTTTGAGAGGTGATATGGGATGAAGTACATTCAGAGAAAGACTGGTGAAAGCAACTCTTAGATACAAAGTAAGACTGGAACGAATGGAGGATACAAGACTGGCAAGAAAGGTTTATATGTGGAACATTAGAAACGGCAAATGGGGAAAGAAATGTGAGAGAATGGTATATATGAATGGTATGGTAGTTAGAGGAATTATGTATGAGTGGAAAATAATGAGCAGGAATAGAGAGGGGCTAGACTGGGATGCAAGAAAGTGGAAAAGTGAGATTGACAAAGAAGTGAAATGCCTGGGGCTAAGAAAGTGGAAAAATGAAATGAAACAAAAGGAAACTCTGGTATGGTATAAGGAGAAAGAATGTCCAGACTCCAGAGTATGTGAAGTGGTATGAGGGAAGTCTGGGTGGTGATCTACTCTTTGGAGCCAGAGCACAATGTATGGAGGTGAATGCAAGAAGTTATAGATGGTGTGAATCCCGAAGCAAGGTATGCCAGATGTGTGACACAGGAGAGGATGAAACGGTAGAACATGTGATGCTGCCAGGGATGTGAGAAGTAGGAGAGAGACAGAACAGAGATGATGCAGATCATCTTGACTGAAATGGAATGTGATGGAATGGAATTAACAGGGAGAGAATGGATGATATTACTGTTAGGTTTGTGTGAGCAGACCACAGATGAGATGAGATGATTGGTGCTGTGAAAGAATTCTTGGAGAAAATGTGGTATGCAAGATGTAGAAAGTGAATAGATATGCGTGGGATTGATTTTTTTCCTATTTCTATTTACAGGAGCTGCTGATACAAAGTCCAACCCTGGAATAAACACCCGGGGTTCCTGTAACAACAAAGAATAAGAGCAAGGGTGTGTAGCCTTTTCAACGGCACATATCTTATTTGTTTTATCCTTTGCTCTTGTTCCATGTCTCCTTTAATTAATTAATCTTATTTTTATTTTATTTTATTTTGTTTTATAGAAGTTATATAATAACGCTATATTTAATCTATAATATATTGCCAGCATCACTAATAACTATAACTTCTGGCAACACTGACAACAACCTCCCCTGGCACTGGCAACACTGACATTCTGACAACAACAACTGTAAGTACTCAACACCTCATGGTCCATAGTAAACAACATTCATGGTGCATACGATGGCATGGTACCGATACGATGACACCACATACAAACCAGAGAGCCGTCGTACAGTACCACACCATCGTATACACCACGGATGTTCTTGAATATGGCCTATTTAGTTGTATTTTTGTTATCTGTTTCTCCGTGGCCATGTGTCTTCTATAGATAAAATGGACATGTATTATATAATGAAAAAGAATCATTTGGTATACAAATAATAAAAATAATTTGGTAAATATTGAATGAATTTGGTATACAAATAATAAAAATAATTTGGTAAATATTGAATGAATTACCGTTATTGTGTACGGTTTTTCTACCTTCATTATTCACTTATTTAGACCATTCTAAGACTATTTTCTACCTTCATTATTCACTTATTTAGACCATTCTAAGACTATTTTCTACCTTCATTATTCACTTATTTAAGCCGCGGTCACACTGGTCAAAAAATGCTTGGATCCCATGGGAGAGTAGGATTTTCGCCCAACCTTGGAGAGTTTTGCTTGGAGATTTACAAGGTATCCCAACACGAGTAGGATCGTTTGCTTCCAAGCCCAAGGTTAGAATGAAGGAACTTTAAAACTATTGTTAGTAAAAATATGTGATTGTACTTAACTTATTTTGAAAAATAATGACAAATAGTAAATAAATATATCAAATTAGCGTAAACAATACATAAATACCTTTTTTCTCGATAACAAAATTATCCTATAAAGTTTGTATAAGATGCCAGATACTACCAGTTAGTAATCTATTGTTGACATTCGTGGGCAAAATATTGACGAAAGTTGCATTCTTTCCATATACAGGTATATATTTTTTAATTCTATAAGATCTCTGTAGTTATAAATACTATTATACGTCATGTATGTGTAATTTAAAGCATATAATAGGACGTGACGAGTTGCCAGACGACGCTACTAAACCAAGGCGGTTGACTGAAAGACGATCAGTGTTGCCAGGTGCGGGGAAATTTCTGTTTTAGGGAATATTGAAGTCCACACATGGAGATTATAATTAAAGATTGTTCAAGAGTAAACAGGGAATTTTCTATCAGACGAAATACCAAAGAGTAAACAGGGTATCAGAGTAAACAGGGAATAATTGAGGTAAAAAGGGAAATTCTGATGTTGAAGTTATAGGGAAATTTCGTCTAGCACTGCCAAACAGACCTGGCAACACTGAAGACAACAGTATCAAACATGACGGCCTATATATTCAGCCAATCAGCGAGCAGCACAAAATTTAAGTGTCCAGTCTCTCTATATAGGGTCTCTAGTTTGACCCACAGTCTCTTCACGTTATTTGTTTTCCGTTTTATGTGAGCGTAGGCTGCTGCAATTGTAAAAATAGTCATAGTTTCCAGCATTTTCCTCGTCCTCCATTGTGCACTACTCTTTGTAGCTTGATATCCTTGGACTGGGCTGATGATTCTACTTTCTGTAGTGTGACCAAAAACTTCCAAGGGACAGCATCCAACGCTGCTCTACACTTGGGTCTCCCAGGGTACAAATGGCCAGTGTGACCGTAGCTTTAGACCATTCTAAGACTATTTTCTACCTTCATTATTCACTTATTTAGACCATTCTAAGACTATTTTCGGTAATAGTCAAGTGTTTGTCCATAATTTGCTTTCGACTCAAAGGTTTTCAGATTGCAATGGTTTATAGTGTGTTTTGAACTAATTTAGGTAATTCTGCATAAAAGTTCCATGTGGGTTTATTTTTTAGTTCCTGCCTAAAGATGGAAGGAGTTAGGGAATATGTATAAACCAAGTGGTTTCCTATCAATATTATGGTCACTAATAAATAGAACAAGTAAAAATAGGCAGGAACTAAAAAAACTTGGATCTCTTATGCAGAATTACCAGGTTTTTCTATCTTAATAATATTAAGAGGGTGCGGTAATAGGGGACAGGCTTGGGGGGAGTTTAGGGGAGTGCGGGAATAGGGGGATAGGCTTGGGCGGGTTGTGGGGGGTGCGGGAGTAGGAGGACAGGCTCGGGGGGGAGGGGGTGCAGGAATAGGGGACAGGCTTTCTAATCATCCCAGGCCTGTCCCCCTATTCCTGCACCCCCCCTAAGCTTGTCCCCTACTCCCACCCCCCCTTAATAATAATAATAATTGTAGGCTACACATACAAACATACATATTGTGTGTGTTACTTATGTATACAAATTTTCCAGGCTGTGTGTACATGGCAGAAACAACAAAAGTGTAAACAACAACAACACCAAGATGGTATTTATAATTATTATTATTGTTATGGTATTATTATTATTATTATCATTAGTATTATTATTAGTATTATTAGATAAATTTACAAAAGGACTGTGTTCACTATATTGTATATTTGGTAAATATTGAATGAATTGCCGTTACTGCGTATGGTTTTTCCATTTTCATCACCCACTAATTTAGACCATTCTAAGACTTTTCTTCTATACCATTTCCTCCATAAATGCCCCATTTCCAAAATAGGGCATATTCAAATGGGGCATTTTGAAATTAGCCTGACCTAACCTAGACCGCATCAGACTACCAGGACCTAAACTAGACAAACTGCCGGGATATGACCAATGTAAGCTATCATAAAGTGATCGGGGTTTTTGCCTTGGGCCGCGTAGTGTTACCACATCTTGCTAGGTCCAGGGAATTTGCCCCAGTCACTTTATGATAAGTTTACACTGAGAGAAACACCATAGTTGGAAAGTGTGTTGGAATGGTCCAAAATAATTAGTAATGATACTAAAATATACAATATAGTGAACATAGTTCTTCTGTAAATTTACCTTATTATTATTATTGGATAAATTTTCGGTAAATATTGCAATTATTTTTCTGCGTCCTCGATTTTCACACTTTCTGTTCAACCAAAATTGTCCATTTCTTTTCCCGTTGTATTTTAGAGACTGTTATGTGGAATACGTAAATAACCTTAATAACATTTGTATACATTTACCTTTGTATGTATTTACTTTGAAATGGGAGCGAGGTTTTCCTAGCGGGTCCTTGACTTCCCACCTCTGATTGCAGTGTTGCCAGATTAAGGAATACATCCATGTTTTAGACAAATTTTGTCCATACGGGAAATTGTAAGAAGAATGTTCAATAAGTAGTCCAGTTGGGCGGGAAATTCAATAGTTTAAAATTGGGACAAATAATTTTTAAACACCAGATGAAATAACCTGACCTATCTCACCTAACCTAGACTGTTGCTACCTTTGAGACCTATCTTAATGTCCTTTGAGACCTATCTTAATGTCCTTTGAGACCTATCTTAATGTCCTTTGAGACCTAACTTAATGTCCTTTGGGACCTTTAAAAATAAAATAGATACTGTTGATAGGAGCTAAAAGTATCCTGATTGGGTGGGTCAGGTGTATTGTACACAACAACTGTATTGGGTGTATTGTACACAACTGCCTGCTGGACCTTTCACAATGTTGCCAAGGGGATCTGGTAACACTATCCGCCCGACCTTAGTTCGGCCCTCCTCTACAAAAATGTTGTATCTGAAAATTGAAATATCTAACAAAAGTATTCATTTTTTTCACATGATAATTCCACTGGGTATTGATAAAGGTAACCAAATGCTACCTAACCCAACTTAACCTAACCATTAGTTCACTGGTGCAGATAATCACAATATTAGCTGAAGGTTTTGGTATGACATTACTCAATGTAAGAAATACGTCATTTACTATATAAATCCGCTGAAAAAAACGGTTACACTCCCAAAACGGTAAATATTGAAAGAATTGCCGTTATCATGTACAGTTTTTCTACCTTCATATTTATTTCTTTCTTTCTATAAAATGATTAAATTTAACACATAATATTATTTTATAGTACAGTAGTCCCATGTTATCGACGGGGGTTAGGTTCTTAAGATGGCCGTAGATAAGAAAATCCGTCGATACCACATTAGAGTATAAAAAAAAATTCCTTTACACATTAACATAACATATTAAAGTACTGTACTGTACTGTACAATATATATATTATATATACAGTTGGACCTCCAAATACAGATATGGAAAAAGATTATCAGAAGATCAGAGATATCCGAGGGCTTAAATTTGATGCGTATGACTGACTGTCTGCCTGTACACCCACTCTCTAAACTACGTGTGCTTTCACTCGTATCTCTGGTTCCCATACACAGCTAATGACTAAAAATAACTCTAAACTTGAGCCCAAAGTATGGAAAATGAATTATTTTAAAGGTTGTTCATTCTAAAAGGTTAGGCCTAATAGTGTGTGTAGTGCGTGACGAGTTGACAAGTTCAGTTAACACCAATAATTCATGAGTTTCTACTCATACAATCATATTTCCTTAGTTTTTATTAATTATTCTTTGTAATTTTCTCATACCATCACTTGCACTTTTCACCATATCACATGTCTGTACCGGGATATGTGTTAAAAGTATGAAAAATGCCAGTTTTGAGAAGTTTTTCACTATAAAGGGGTTAGGTTTATCACCAGTGTATCAAGCCAGTGTGAGTGACAGTGGGGTGAAAATTTCAGTTATCACTAAAACTCGTTGAATTTTCATTCGTGCACAAACATTCCTTAGTTTGTATTAATTAATTTTAGCAATTTTCTTTGAAAAATCACTTCCACTTAATATTAATTTGCGCATAGGTACGCCTAATAGGTGTGAGAGTGTGGATGGCCCAGCTGTACATAAATCATGTAGGCATATGTAACGATAAACCCGGAAAATCCCCGCATAGGTCACTCGGACACCAAAATTGAAATTTTTATTACCACTTTAAAAATTTCGGACTTGGGACTGTGTTGACACCTCTTCTCCCGCGCTCCTTCCCCCCCTACCCTCAGTCTCTATTCACCCTAGCTCAAGGTCAAAGGATTATAGGCCTAGCCTGCCTTGTCACGCGCTCATTTTTAGTAATTACGAGTTATTAATCACCAGCTTCAACACTCAGTCATGTCAGGTGGTGCATGTACAAAAAGGAAGGTCATATCCTTCCAAAGCAAGCAGGAAGGTTTTTCTCGAACAGAGAAAGAAGGAAACACCAGAATAGGCTCAATAAAATGTAAACAAACGATATCACGCTATCTCCCCCCTTCCCCCTACCACCACACATGCTTACGACTCATTTCATTCATGAGTTGTCTGCGAAAACCTTAATAAATATTGTTATATGCATTTAATATCTTTAAAACTAATTGTAATACTGTATTTACATTTGTAAAGTAACAGTACTGAACACTTCTCTTCACTTTTATACTAAATAGCTAGTCCGTGGATAATATCCGTTGATAACGAGGGAGTACTGTATATACAAGTGAATAAGGAAGAATTACAGTATATTATATTTCCTTATATTAATGATTGGTAATTATCTATTCTATTCTATTCTATTCTATTCTATTGCCGTTGTGGAAGAGTATGTGAAGGAGAGAAACGTGAGGGGGAGGGGAGGGCTGGACCAAGTAAGGAGGGAGTGTTGGAACAGGGAAGACTGGAGACTTTTCTGCCGTGGCCACCCCCTTCGGGGGAGTTCCCGGAGGGAACGAGGCATCAGAGCTATAGATAGATAGATAGATTGCCGTTGTCTATTATGATGTTTTTACCTTTACCCACTAATTTATATCATTCTAAGACACTCTTTTTCTATGGCATCATCTTCGGAAATGCCTCGTATCTAAGATTAGTCATATTCAAATGGGGCATTTTCAAATCAACCTGACCTTACCTAACCTAACCTAGACCACAGCAGACTACCGGAACTTAATCTCGGCCTACTACTGGAACTAGCCAGATGTGGCAACACTGCTACAAAATGGCAATAGTCTAGATAAATACCCAAAATAATAAAACTTAATACATATATCCTTTTATAATATATACAAGTGAAAAGAGAAGGAAAACAAGTCAAATACAGCAATCATCTCGCTCATATAAGATAATTAAATTTAACACAGGCTCAGTAAATCTGGTAAATATTGAAAGAATTGCCATTATTGTGTACAGTTTTTCTACCTTCATTACCCACTTATTTAGACCACTCTTAAGACTATTTTTTTCTATGACATTTTCTCCGCATGATATTGCAAGATATTCAAAAACTATATACAGTAAAAGTTCCTTAATCCGGAAGGCAGGGGGGTTGAGACCTCTGAATTAACGAAAATTCCGTGTTTTTGGAAAATACCCCCCAAAATATGTATAAAATACTCTTGATTACTTTTGAATACAGGTTTCTCTGTCACACGTAATTTATGATGGGTGTAGGGGGTGGTGGGAGGATCGCAGCTGTTGCCAGGTCTGCTTGATGAAATTTCCCTAACTTCGCCTTTAAAATTTCCCATTGTGCCTCAATAATTTCCTGTTTATTCTTGAACAATTATGGTCTTCTTAGTTCTTCAGCTGGTAGAAATTTTCCTGGTTATTATTGAACCATCTTTATATAATTTCCCTGTGTGTATTTCAAAATTCCCCAAAACTGAGAAATTTTGTAGTCTACACAACAAAATTATATAAAGATAGTTCAAGAATATACTGGGAAATTTCTACCAGACGAAATATATAAAATAAAGACTGTCAATGTTCAAGAGAAAAGTAAACAGGGAATAATTGAGGCAATAAGGGAAATTCTGTTGTTGAAGTTGGGGAAATCTTGTGCATCAGACCTGGCAACACTGACTGTCACATATAATTTATGAGTGTCGGGAGGGGGTGGTGGGATGATGATAATCGCAGCAGACACTTGTAATTTAATGTCTTATGAGGTCTCAACTTCTTAGTGGTCTTCTTTGGTGGTTTACTAGGAGCCATCATGAATACACTCCCTGGAGATACGAGAGGAATGCACATGAGGCAGGTACTGAATCGACTCAACCATAAAAACACACACTGGTTGGGAAAATGGCGGGAGTTCGGCTCATTATTTTTTGGTAATAATTATCATTATTATTTTTTTGCAATTCTTTGGGATACAGTAATTATGGGTAAAATTGGTGGACCCAAAAAGTTCCGGGGGTGCGAGCATTCCGAGGTGTAGACCTCCGGATTAAGGGACTTTTACTGTATTCTGAATCAGCACCACCGGCAAAGTATTTTATGACATAACTTGAGTAAAAATTGCGTTAAAATGTCAAATATTATATTTATCGGTTAGAACCTTTAAGAAGAGCCGCTAAAAACACACGCCAAATGTACAATTGCAGACACCTGAAATGGAGGCCCCTCATAGAGGATAGGGTTTGATGAGACGACGTATTTATTGTGAGTGTGAGATTGTGTGCATGTATTTAGCATAGAGTATACAATAAGACTTTGTGTGTGTGTGTGTATATGTCTGTAAAATTCATGCCAAAATAACCATTAAAACATGGATAATGATACGTCTGGGAAGCCTCCATGGTTCTACTGCTCATCTTATCTGCCGCTCAGCGTTAAACAAACAATAACACCGGTGACTGGGCGATAGCTGCTCCATCTTACATCAAAAGGTTGAACCAGGCTCTGTATGGCATTACAACACTGCTAAAATATGGCCAAGAGACACTGGTCATGTTTACATATCAGTATTCAATATCAAACAAAATACCTCTGGAGCTATTTTGAAAAATCTTGGGTGATATTGCCCAAGTTCAATATCATATTGAACTTACTGCTCGTGTGAACGGCTAATAATGTCGAGTTCAATATTTCTTTATTGGATATTGGGCAAGATATCTTGATCATGCCCTCACATTGTAGTGACCTGAAAAGGCGAATCTCGTCACTGGGCTAATGGAGTACTTCTTTAGCCCATTGCTAGAGGTCCCGGGTTCGATCCCTGGTATAAACATCACTCCGAGTTTTAAGAGAGATCAATTTCTGGCACCCTACAACATGCACATGCCTCAGGTTCAATGTCACCCATCACCATCATTTATACTTTGTATTTCAAGACTCAAATGAACTTCTATACATACAAAGAGGTAGGAGGAGAGTTTGGAGGCATAATTAAGGGGAAAATACACTTTGGATACATTGGAGTGCCTTGATTTCTTCAACGTATTATGCCAGGAAACAGGAGCTGAGGAACAAAATTTGTTAAATATTTAGAGAATTGTCATTGTCGCGTACTGTTTTCTACCTTCATTACTCACTTATTTACACAATTCAAAGATTATTTTCTTCTATGTAATTTTGTCTGCAATTGCCCCATTTCCAAGATGGGGCGTTTTGAAATTACCCTGACCTTACCTAACCTAACCTAGACCACAACAGACTACCAGGACCTAACCTGGGCAAACTACTGGGAAATAATCATGGTATAGTACAGGAAATGACCGGGGCAAAATACTGGGACCTAGCCGGATTTGGCAACACTGCTACAAAACTGCAATTCTTTCAATAAATACCTAAAATTAATGGTGGCCTGTTGCTGGGAATAGATGAATTGATATTAGGCACTGCAACAATGAAGTCATATGGCGCCTTGCTTGGAATAGTTTGGAGTAATCAGTTACTCTAGATTTACCAACACTGTACTTCCCCTTTAAGGACCCTGTGATCATGTATAAGGCTTCTGATTCCTCCTGACACTGCCACGAAACAAACTCCTTCCATATAGGTATTCCAGTAGGGAGGTATTGTCTATACTCTGACTCTATAGTGATGTGGCCAATACTTTAAGGGTGTAAGGATTTTGGCACCCCTTAGGCCCCAGCCACTAGCTTTCAACTCTTTAACTCTCCATCTTTTCCTTCCCGGTTGCTGTTAAAATATATTTTTGTTTCAGATAACACCGACACCATAACAGAGTGGTTGGCTGCCCTGACACCAGCAACAGTGTGGTTGGCTGCCCTGACAACAGTAATAACCAAGTGGTCATATTGGTGGCAGAATAAAGCTGTGTTAGTGATGGAGATGGAAGGAAGTGACACCATCAATGTTGTCAGAGAAGAGAAGTGTAACAAGTTGGTCTGTCAACATTGTGGTCAAAAGTATTGTCACAAAAGCAGTCTCACTCACCATTTGTTGACTCATACTGGAAAGAAAATGTTTATATGTGATGAGTGTGGTAAAGAGTTTAGTTGGAAATCTGAACTTAAGCAACACATACTTATGCACACAGGAGTGAAGGACTTTGAATGTGGTGAATGTGGTAAAAAGTTTCGGACAAAGAGTGAGCTAAAGACACACATACTTATACACACAGGAGTGAAGAACTTTGAATGTGAAGAATGTGGTAAAAAGTTTCGGACAAAGAGTAAGCTAAAGACACACATACTTATACACACAGGAGTGAAGGACTTTGAATGTGAAGTATGTGGTGAAAAGTATCAGACAAAGAGTGTTCTAAATCAACACATACTTATACACACAGGAGTGAAGAAATTTGAATGTGATGAATGTGGTAAAAAGTTTCGGACAAAGCATGAAGTAAAGCTACACATACTTATGCACACAGGAGTGAAGGACTTTGAATGTGAAAAATGTGGTAAAAAGTTTCTGACAAAGAGTGTGCTAAAGACACACATACTTATACACACAGGAGAGAGGAACTTTGAATGTGAAGAATGTTGTAGAAAGTTTATGAGAAAGGACGTTCTAAATAACCACATACTTATACACACAGGAGAGAGGAACTTTGAATGTGAAGAATGTGGTAAAAAGTTTGTGACAAAGGGCGATCTAAATAGACACATACTTGTACACACAGGAGTGAAGAACTTTAAATGTGAAGAATGTGGTAAAAAGTTTGTGACAAAGGGTGAGTTAAAGCGACACATACTTATACACACAGGAGAGAGGAACTTTGAATGTGAAGAATGTGGTAAAAAGTTTGTGACAAAGGGTGTATTAAAGCGACACATACTTATACACACAGGAGAGAGGAACTTTGAATGTGAAGAATGTGGTAAAAAGTTTGTGACAAAGGGTGAATTAAAGCGACACATACTTATACACACAGGAGAGAGGAACTTTGAATGTGGAGAATGTGGTAAAAAGTTTGGTCTGAAATCTAGACTTAATAGTCATTTAAAAGTTCATACAGGAGTAAAGGATTTTGAATGTAATGAATGTGGTAAAAAGTTTTGTCAGAAATCAGGCCTTAATAGTCATTTAAAAGTTCATACAGAAGTTAAGGATTTTGAATGTAATGAATGTGGTAAACAGTTTGGTTGGAAATCTAACCTTAATCAACATATAAAAGTTCATTCAAGAGTATAGGATTTTGAATGTAATGAATGTGGTAAAAAGTTTACTGACAAATCCCAACTCATGTTACACAAAACTGTTGACACATTTGTGCTGTGGCAATATCATAACCAATGAGGTTAAGAGGTGCGGCCATTGTACACAGGCCACCATCAAAAATTGGAAAGGTTTCAAAACATCTCGGTGACCTATCCTTCTTCAGGAAGGGTAGGTAAGTCTCATCCCGCCTCCGCGTGGTAACCTCGGGTCACACCTCCCTAACTTTAATTTATTTTATTGTAAAAGGCTGGAGGTGAAGCTAAAGGGGGAGGCGGTTCCCCACATATAGGTTTTAAAGTTTTTTGTAATGTATAAATTTTAACGACATATATATTATTAAGTGTTTATGTGTAATTTGCTTTTTCTTTTTTAATACTGTGTTGGTTTTTAAATTTGACAATGCTGATGACCCGTGTCCCTCCGGGAATGAGCACTGCGGTAGCCTTGCCAGCCACCAGGGGGAAGGACGGCTGCGGCTAGTGGTGTGGAGGAGTCTCTGGTAGTCCCTTTGGGGGGCAGGAAAGGGGAAATATGCTTCAAGGTGGTTGAGATCAATGTGAATGGAATGGTGCATGAAATGAAAAGGAGAGAGATAGTGGAGTGTTGCAGAAAAGGTAGAATAGATGTGTGTGGCATAATAAATGTGGAACAATATTGATTATTAAATGTATTGTTAAAAAAATCACACTGCCACACACACACAACACAAAGATGACAGTAATGTTTGGTGACAGGTTGGTGTCTTAATATTAAATGTATTATTAGAACTTAAGTCTGATATAATATAATATAATGTGGTCTTGATATATGTTAAAATAACAGCTGCTGTTTGTAGTGACAGGTTGGTGTCTTAAAGGACCCTGTGATGTAGTCAGAAAATTGAAGGTAAATGAGTCCTTCAATTACTGCTATGAAACACCACCTACATGGAAGGAGTTTGTTTTGTGGTGTAGTCAGGAGGAATCAGAAGCCACTAATTCTCATATACGATCACAGGGTCCATAATATTAAATGTATAGTATATGTAGGACTGAAGCGTGTGTGTGTGTGTGTGTAGAGGTAGTGGTAGTGGTGTTTGTGGAGTGGATGTTGCTGATATTGTAAACCCTGAATATAAAATGAATAAATCCTTGTATCCATCACTGTCTTCATTTTACACTCAGTTCCTCATTGATGACCACAAAATGTATGTGTGTTCCCAGCCTTCTGTTATTCATTACCATTCTCACCCTGTGTTTAAAGAACCCAGGCTTGTGTTAGTCATTACCATACACACTAAGGGATTTACTGACCCTGTGTTAAAAGGCTAGTGAGTGTGTTCCCAGACTTGTGCTATTCATTAACATTGCCTTGGAGGCAGGGAGAGGTGCCAGAGGACTGGAGTAGAACCATAATTATGACTGTATAAGGAATGGTATGGGGACTAGGGATAAGTATGGTAACTATAGTGGAAAAAGCCTTCGTGTGACAGGGAAGGTGTATGGGAAGGTTTTTACTGAGTGATGACT